>WMED01003642.1:0-21853 GCA_019650415.1 Pipa parva
GCTTAAAAGATGCTCATAGAAAGTGCGCCTTATAATCCGGTGCGCCTTATAGTCCGAAAAATACGGTATTTGTTATACTTATTTTATATATTGTTTATTTATTATACATTTAATGTGTTGTTTTTCAAATGTGAAAGTTTTCACTGATCTTTAGCTGGTTGACACTTGGATAAGATATATAGACAACATTTGTAAAATAATTATTCTTTGATGACAGGAGAAAATGACATGTACATATTAAACCAAAATGTAGATAGCTCAATGTCAAGCTTGCCTTGTTGACATTTTGTTATAATATTGTAATATGACATAAATTAATGCAAATTGTATTCAACTGCAAACCTTTATTTAAAAAAATAAAAACCAAAAGCCCCATAGAACAGTATTATTTAGACTAGTCAATTGCCATAATTTATTTTCAAAAATGAGTATTGCAATACTTGGTGATACCTTTTTTATTCTTATAATGAAAAATACTGCATATGGTCGTATCCAGTAAGAATAAAAAAGGAAGTATTACCCCTTTTAGGTCAATTATTATTACCAAAATTATTTATATTTGCCAAATGCCAGAATAATGAGAGAGAGAATTTTTTTAAGGCATTTTTAATAGTTTCTGCACAGTCAAAAGTTTACATAAATCTCATTAATATTTGGTAACATTGCCCTTAAACTATATGATTTGGGTCAAATGTTTTGGATATCCTTCCACAAGCTTCTCACAATAGTTGGTAGGAATTTTGCCCATTACTCCTGACAGAACTGGTGTTTGTAGGTCACTTTGCTCGCACTTGCCTTTTCAGCTTTGCTCATAAATATTCAATAGGATTGAGATCAGAGCTTTGTGATGGCCACTCCAAAACATTGACTTGTAATGCAAACTTGACAAAAATTCATGATAGTATGGAAGATGCGTTATTTACCTATTATCAATTTTCTCTGAGTTGGGACCCTATTCCCTACAGGTGAGAGTATGTTCCCAAGCCAAAAATAAGTGGTTGGTTATAATTATCTGCATTTCTCCTGCCTACTGTCTTTTTTCCATCCATAATAACTACTTCAAGATTTGCTGTTAGTCCTCCCTTTATCTAGGAAGTAATCTGGGGAATTATTTTTGACTCAGAAGCCAGTAATATTCACTTCTAAAGTAATTTAAGTAAGGGCTGCTGTCTATCACATCATTGTCTACTCTTCATCATAAACTTGGAGGCTGAACTGTGCCTCTGAAGTTTGCTATCGTTGGGTAAAAGATATGTCTCATAAAATTACAGATGTAGCAAAGCTGACATGGTCATTTAACACAAGTTAAGGTAACTCCAGTTCTTTCAAACAGTTACTGATAAGTGATGAGATGTGTCAACCTGCAAAATCATCTCTCCTACGCCTCGGTATGCACCAGATCACTTGTTGCATGTAAACAGTTTCAAATATGATTTTTATTCTATATAGAAAAACAGACCAGGATTCTTGTTCACTGACATTTGCTTATTAATAAAATATAGCCGTGAAGGTAAAAATTACATTTCCAAAGGCATCTGTAATTTTGTGCATTTCTTCAATGCAATATTATATTGTGGCAAGAAAAAAAATTGCGATTTCTTTTATTTCTAATTCTTCTAAACATCTGTTTATACATAAGCTGGACCACAAGTGATAATAGTCTTTGCAGCAGGGACAGATTGCCCGAGGTATGCCTAAGAGTTTTCATTTCATCACTGCACAAACACAGCAAGGCCTTCAAGGCATAAGCAGCATAACAAGGACTCCAACATCTCCATCATGCAAACTCCTGCCAGCACTTAGATCTTTTACAATGATACACTGGTTAAGTTTTTCAGAGAACATGGAATTCTGTAGAGCATGCTGGTTTCATTGATTACTCTGTAAAACTACATTAACTCTCCCTAAATACACAGCATTTAGCTCTTTATGAATATTCTGAGATTTCTTTTTAGTAAAAAAAAACAAAAAAAACAAGGACTGAGATGCTTTTAATACATTTCTTACATAAGTTATGGATAATATTTTTTTTTCAAGTCGCATAGTTGCTTTGATCTATGGTATTGCCATGGCTTTTTTATAAGCTGATATAAAAAAAATCATTAGCTTTACTGTTTTTCATTCTTAACAAATTCAAAATGAAGTTTTTTTACAATAAATATGTTGCTAAAAATGAGTTGCAACCAACCTTGGCACCATGTGCATGAAGTTGTATGTTTGTTCTCCACCTGTTTAAAGGGGTGTTTTCCACATTCTCCAGATTTCTCTTACAGTCTATGCACCTACTGCTGGCTTAATTAACTTCCAATGAAACTTCACTTACAATGTATGTTTATGTGCTTCTGGTAAGGGAATTAGTTTGTAAGCTGATATGGAACTATAACTATTGTAAATGGTTCAATGTGCCTTTGCAAGCTTGGTGGAAAATGTATTTTTGTTGATTTATTGTGTATATTTGTATAGTGCTGACATCTTCCACAAATTTTCACATCAGTCCCTGCTACTATGGAGCTAACAATCTAGCTTTCCCAGTTTTTCTAGACTTCTAGTCACACACAGACTAGGGCCAATATTGTCAATTTTCAGTAACCTAGTATGTTTTTGGATTGAGGGAATAATCTGAAATAACCAGAGGAAGCCTACACAAATATAGGGAGAGCATACAGACTCCATTCAGATGATATCTTAGGTGATGTCAAACCTACAATTCAACATATAAATAAGACATAATAAATAAAATGTCCTTACAGCAAATGTGAAATGCAGGATTAGATTCTGGAGTGTTCTGTCTCAATGTCACAAATTATACTTCTATTTAAAGTGCACCTGTCACCTCAAAACTAATACTAATTTAGGTTGTACTAATGAAATAAACGTTTTTTAAATATATATGTATTTTAAAAAATGTACCTTTATACAGAGTTTGTCTCTGTCATCTTCCCTGTCAGCCTGACTTTTCTTTCCCAAGTGTCGTGTGGGCGTGGCTAAATAATGATTGATGTTATAGCTCCTCCAATCAGATCTCTTAAATCACGATCTAGCAGGGATCTGGTTGGAGGAGCGTAACTATTCACTGGAGGACTACAATATTGTCTTCCATGCCAGAGAAAAAGTGAAACTTTTGACTGCGTCTTGTCATAAATATTCTCTCACTTTAAGATACCTTAAAATATAGATGCCTGTTTTCTTTTTTGATACCGTTGTTTACAGGGCAGTAGCTATAAATTCATTATGTTGAATCATGGCAATTTAGAAATATGCATACTTTCATCTAGTTAATTTTCAGATTTATCAAATATTCATAGGCAAAGACTAGAAAGGTACCCCATTGCATTCTATGCCATTTGCAATCATTCATTCCTTCTATCCTTAAAGCCAACACACTAAGGGCTGTATATACTAACTTTATGAATAAAGCATTTCTTCATTTATCAAAATATAATTTGCTATTATTTCCATCTTATCACCTGATTTACAGTATTTTATGGATTTCAAAAAGAAGCAAATGCTGTGACAAATTGTTCATTAACATTGTATTTTGCTGGAATTTCAGAGCTCAAGCATTCGGTATAGTGTGGACTGTTACCTCTTTTTTCGGAGTTTGTGCATTGGATCATTATAGTAATTAGCAATATCACATCTGGAAAATGCCAGTCTCCAGTAATCATTTCCATGCTGAGTTCTTACTCACTTTTGTGTGTTTTTCAGTTTCCAGCAGTATTATAAACACATCCTTTTACAAATCTGAAATTACATCAAGTGTTTTTTGACATGAGTTAAGTCAGAAGCTATTTCAAGATCAATGTGATCTGACTGACTTGCACTGAAAATACATTGAATTCATATACATTTTAAAACCAATTCATGGAGATGGATGAGGATATGGAAGTATTGGACCAGCTAGGCAAAATGGTCCAAAAGTGCATTATATTGCAACTCAGTTGCACACCAGAAAATGGAAAGCACAGTGTGAGAGTTAGAATGATATTGCCTTGGCCTTGGGACACACTGACGTATATGTGCACCCGTGTGCACCACTGACGTATATGTGCACACGTCACAAAAATAGTCAGCACATTTCATTGGCGTATGTTCAGGACACGTTTTACATATAAGCAAAAGGCACTAATGTATCGCTCTTCTTCCCTGTGTGGTCTCTGTTGTTCAATTCCCATTGCTACTAATCCGGTCACATTGTTTTTGTTTGTGTCCATACGCTCACATAAAGCAATATGAAACATGCCAGCGCATGTTTCTCTCTATGAATTGCAAGTGTAACAGTATCTGTCATTACTTTCAATGCTTTTTTCACGGCATGTATTTTTTGCATTTTTCCGAGATGCTCTTTTTTTTTCTTTTAAATGACGCACACTTATACGCCAGTGTCACCCTGGCCTTAGCAAACAATGGGATAGTCCATGTGAGCAATCCCAACTACTTTTACTACTGTTCCCAGTACTCTGGGATTTAGAACTCCAAATGAAGCATATACTCTTAACTCTGAGAACTGAGAAACTCAGAACTCATAAATATCATGAAAGCACTCCAATGTCAACATCAGATTGTATTGTCTAACAGTGGCCAAAGTGTATTTTTAGATAACAGATGCTCATACCCCCCAAGTGTCATGGGTCTCCTGCAGCATGTTGAAATCCTCAAGTCCTTTCCCCTACCAGTACTTGCTTGAAGGCCTAGTCACTGATGCACCATCCAATCAGAAGGCATTGTGCTGATGACCTCACCTCCAAGGAAGAACGTAGGACAGTGGTAGGTATGGATGTTGCTAACTGGGGGGAAGCAGAACCAGCAAAAAAAGCTTATAGTAGAAGAGAGGGAAGGGTCATATATGGCTTCAAGAAACATTAATTCCTTACTACAAAAAGAATAACATTATACTAGGGAAAGTTTGGCGATGAAGTTATAAATACATAAATAAATAGGGAGATTGCAGTTACTGAAACAGGCTGTCAACTTTTGTTTGCTTACAATGGATAAGAGGCACTTAGAGCGGAAATCATTACCTTATATAAATAAATAATAGAACCATATTCAGAAATAAACTCTGGGAGCCTTTTCAGTCTGAGATTTGCCCAGAGGGGATCTTTAGCATTCATAGAAGGATGTTATACTGGCAGATGTACTCATTGTTTTAAGAAAGGGTTGGATGCCTATTTGGTAGTCAGAAAATAGATGGTAATCCATATCAGTGCATATATTGTGTTGTCCAAAAACTGATCAGTTTATTTTAAAAAAAGTAAAGGAGTGAATACTGTTTTTAATAGTGTTTGTAATAAGTGTATATTATTGGTTTGCAGTAAAAATATTTTCTGTGCAATATGGAACTTTTAAGAGAAATTGATATATTCCAAAATAACTTTTTATTTTAGTATTATAAATTATATTGCTTTGTACAAGAGAAAGTTTTATTACAATAATGCAAATGGAAATATGTTCAAACGTGAAGAATAGGATAATATACTGTATTTCTTATAATGGATCACAAGATATACATGTATTGTTCCATGATCACTTGATATGCACAGACGTTAAAATTAAAGTTACCTGTTTTGTTAATATGATCTTTAAAACAATAAAAACTTCAACTTAAAAAAAAAATAAATTATATTGCATGTATTGAAGATATAACCTTATGCACATTGTGAATGTGGCAAAATATAGGTTCATATGATTCTACTTTATATAAATTCACAGCGTATTGTTTAAATTCGCTAATTTCACCAGATCAAAAGGGCGAATTAGGGGGTTGCTGAAAGACCTCATACTGTCCATCTGACTATGCCACGCTATGCAAGAAATTGCGTCCAACAGCGTTTGGATCTTTGCTATGGGAATATGCCCCTAGCGAATAAGTAGTCAAAACATCACGACCCAAAATGACACAAAAACACTCTGTAGGGTGAATAATTACTTTCATGAAAATGAAGAGCACAATTGCATTTTCAATAACAGACCTTGACAAATAAGTCCCCTTATTATGAAAAACAATCATTATTACATTTCTGTATTTCCAAGCATACTAAAGCCATATATACTGTATGTATGTATATATATAAAGTAGGATAGAGTGTCGTGTTAATCCACAGATGAAAAAAAAGAACGGTATTGCAGTACTTGACGATACCTTTTTTTATTAGACTAACAGTCAATTTAGATAGACAAGCTTTCAAGAGGTCTGTGCTCTCTTTATCAAGTCTCAAGACTATTGCTTGAAGACTCATTTATATGTATATATATATATATATATATATATATATATATATATATATATATATATATATATATATATATATACGGTATATATATATATATATATATATATATATATATATATATATATATAACTATTTGTCTAAAGTAAGGAGAAGCACAAACAAAAGACCACGTATCATCCTTTGTACAGCAAACACCAGTCAATTCTTAAAAAAGCAAAATCAACTCAGCTGATGGTTTCTGGCAAGTGTGGCAAATGATTTAAGCAGATGAATCTATTAAGGACACTAAACCCCCATGATGATCAAGGTTCATAATATACAGTATGTATTTGCTCTTAGTTATAAAGCTAAATGATTTATATATATATACAGTATATTCCTAATATATTCCTTTTTATACCAGTTAGTCCAGCCCCTTTGAACCTGCAGAATCTGTTTTCTCTAAAATGATTGGACATTGCATTGTGTCCGTTAAATCACCTGCAGGTGCCCTGAACATTCTTATCAACACAGTTAATGATAAACTGTGAAATTAAAGTGTTGTAGAAATGCTTTGTTAAATATATTTTCTACATTGTATGTAATATTAATAAACTAGGACAGGTTCACACTACATGTTTCTGCTCTGCGCATTTGCAAAGAAAGTGATGACATAGAAGGAGCCAGGAATGCCAAAGGAGCGGTCACACTGCGTCAGTTAAGTACAACAGAAAAGCGCGTCCCAAAGATACACAGGCCTTCATTTGCCGGTGTATTTTCTGGGAGGCGCTTTTCTAAAAGCGCAGCGCCCAAATGCACTAGTCTGGCCTCAGCCTAAAACTACATACATGGATAACACAGCATAACAATTTATATTAAGTATTTATTCAGGGAGTTTAGTGTTCCATTAAAATAAGTTATATCAACACTGTCAGCATCAGAGCATTACCTAGGGCAACCCATTTTCTATAAAGATGTCACCACTTCTAGTATCCGCTCTTCATTTTTTGTGTGTGTTGTGTATGGAAACACAAAGGCTTTTCAAGCTTTCCCAGGCTTTCTATTACAATAGTGACTAAGCACATTGGAGGGTGCAGAGTTTCCTTTTCATGTTTGTAACTTCTCTGGCAAATCTGTGATTTGTTTTCATGAACAAAGGTGGGAAAGACAGTTGACAGATCTCCACTGGGGATGCATGGGAGATAGCTAAGATGATTTTTCATGAAAAAAAATGCTGATTCTGGTTGACACTACCTTGTCAAAAAGTGTACATTTTTATGTTTATCATATATATATATATATATATATATATATATATATATATATATATATAACAATTTGTAAATATAAATTTGACAAAATATATTCTAACTTTGACTACTTTTACAAAGGTAAAAGTTTAAATGCAGTTTGCTATTTTTTTTTCTCATTATACTGATGTGTTGCACATGTAGCATTAAAGTCTGTTCCATCTTTGAATATGTTTTTTTTATGTTCAGGTATGTTTTGAATTACTTCCTGTAGGGTATTGTGCAGGCCATAGTATGTATGTATTTTTGTATTTATTCATTTATATAGCTCTCATTTATTACGCAGCGCTTTACAGAGATTCATCATTCATTTCAGTCAGTACCCCGTGGAGCTTACAGTCTAGTTTCCCTATTCAGTCACACACACAGATGTATGTTTTTGGATTGTGGGAGGAAATCGGAGAGCCTGGGGGAAACGAACGTAAGTGTGGGGAGAACATACAAACTCCATGCAGATGAAGTCCAGGGTGTAATTGAACCCAGAGCTGCAAGGCAGCAGTGCTAACCACTGAGCCACCACACTGCCCATAATAACATAGTTTGTAAGGCCAAAAAATATGAGTCCATCCAGTTTAGCCTATTGTCCTGAGGTACTAATCCAGAAAGAGGCAAAAAACCCACAGGGCAAAAGTCAGTTTTCCTCATCTTAGGGAAAAAATCCTGACTAACATGGAATTAAGAATAATTTCCTGGTTTAAGAACCCACCTCCAACATGCCAAAAAGGCACCCAGACCTATTTTGAACTTTTTTATCAAATTCACCATTGTCAGCTTCTTAGGTAGAGAGTTACGCAGTCTTCCTGCTCCTACAGTAAAGGACCCCCCAGCATCTCAGTGACAGGATCAGTGCTTTGGGTGGGAAGTGTTTCATGACAGCCTGGGTTTCCGTCAGTGGATCTCCACACCTGATATAATGCTGCACCTTCTTTTTTTGTCCCAGCAAGGAAAGGTGGCAATTCAGAATCATAATAGAGCTACATACAATGTAATATCCTCTCAGCCACACCAAATAGTATGTGGATATAGCAAAAAAACAGAAACTGTTTGTTAGGGCCTAATGGCAGCTTTGAGAGCTAAGTTAGAGCATCAACCACACATTTTACAAAAGGTCACATATATACATCACCTGTTAAAATATGTTCTTATTCATTTATTCCACCCCCATATGCATGGGGTGGGGGAAATAGTCAAGGGAAAGTTTAAAGAAGTTGCCTCACTTGATTTTGATTTGTTTTTTGCAGTACTTCGTTTCAGTCATGATTTATTTTACAATAGACTGTACAACACCAAAACACCAACAGGAAATTGTGAATCTGAGGTATAACGTTTGGCGGAGCTGTGATTTAGTGCCATCTTAAAAAGAATATGTTATGACTAAGTAATTAAAAAAAGAAGAACTTCAAGTTACAAAACCAAAATCAGGTGATATAACCCCTTGACATGGGATCCAGAGGCATGCAGTTTGCTGCATGGATTATCAGATCTTATTTATGTAATAATGCAACTTCCATTTTAGATGCATTTGCATCTTGAGCATAATGCTTAATCCTTACATTGCATTTGCAGATGTAGCATTCTTCATAGATTGTCAGTTGCTGTTAACGTACAGTGGTCAGCAGCTTTTACTTGATCTTGTGTGTGAAATATTTCATGTTTAAAGGCAAAAAAAATCTTTCTGTGTGCATACCACTTTATCTATAGATTGTCCTCTCATGTGCCGGCAGCTTCTTCTTTGGAGAGCTAGCTCTTGTTGACATAAATGGGATTCTCTTTTAATTTGTTGGATCTGGTGTATGGAATATTGTGTTTAGATTGTTTTTATTTAAATTATTTTACTCTCTAGACCAGTGTTTCCCAAAGTTTACCTGTTTGTGGCACGGTTATTTTTGTGCTTTCTCCTTCGTGACCCGGCACGAAGGATAAGCACAAAAATAACCGGGTCACAAGAGCGCCGCTCATGAATATTCATGAGCGGTGCCATGCGCATGCGCGAAGTCCCTTACCTTCGCGCACGGCACCGCTCATGAATATTCATGAGCGGCGCTCGTGACCCGGCATTTCTTTTCGGTGGCCCGGTACCGGGTCGCGACCCGGCATTTGGGAAACACTGTCAGATCATCTGGAAGAAATTTTTCCTTACAGTTTCAGGTCTTCAGGTCTTTTTGATATGCCAGTATCTTCTCAGTTTGTCAGCTCTGTTACAGTAAAGACTGCTCTAGTTTGAATTTCCAGTTCTTATGGAATAAGTTTCCTCTTTAGATCTCACATGCATTAATCTTTCTTGGTAAATTGTCAAGTCATGGGCAACCAACTTTCATTTTTGTGTGCATACAACTTTCTCCTACTTTTGATCATCAGCTCCTTTGCACAAAGTTTCCTCCTTAGAAAGTTATTCCTGCATTGTCCTCATGTTGTCAGTTCTTGTGCTGACACAGGTATGGAGAATCTTTCTCCTTAGATTCTCTGCTCTTGAGCAAGTAAACAGGTTTCATTACAAGACTAAGGGGAGTAACAGTAGCAGTCTCAGTGGGTCATGTCTATGACTGGACTCACACCTGCAGGGCTGTTATCACTCTCTGACTGACCACTGACTCAACAGTTGTCCCTTCAGCTTTTTAAACCTTCCTCTCCCCCCAGATTCCAGTAAGTAGCTGTTTTTATGGTGTGCATGGATGATGCTACCCAGTACAGCCTTTTTTATTTATGCTTTTGTCTGAATTTAAAGAGTTTATGAAATGCTGAAATGTTCCCTCAGGTAAGCAAGTCTACTTAGCTTTAGGCTACCAGAGCCCTTCATATCACAGTGAAAAGAAGGACTCCTCAGTCATCTGACCTAAAATAGATTTTTAAGCCACGTTGATAGGCTCAGTCTGCCTTACCCATACACTTACCAGACATTTAGTATTTGGAGGCATTCCTCAGTTCCAGCAGTGGCAATGCTGTGCTCTCCATTCAGCACTGAAACAAAGAGATTGGTTGACTGCAGAGTAATTTAGCTAGTCACAGGCTGGCCTGTATTTACAACACCAGACAGGTCAGGGAGGGGTGTACATACCATATAAGCAGGGGAGCTAGCTGCCTTTTGGGTCCCTAGAAAAATAAGGGCCCAGAGCTTCCCCCAACTCCTGGAAACAGGTTATTTTCCACCAAAGTTGGGTGGTGGGGTAGTGCCGATATTCATCATTGTAAATTATGGCTTTGGCTAAAATACAGTATGGTTAATTATGTATAATTCTGTAGAGGTGTGCTCTGTTGTTTAGTTTTCTTTTGCAAGCTGTCTGCATTTAAAGTGCAGTTGCACTGACAGACCTGTTGAAGCAATCCTGCCAATTTACTTTCACTTTTATTAATATCAGTGCACAGAATGATTTATGGATGGACGATGCTGTTTGTTAAATAAATGTCATCTCTCCTCTCCGTAATTTACTGAGACAATCCTATTTATTTTGATTTACAAATCAGTGTTTAGCAATACATTGTTTTAATAAGATAAGGCATTAGAATGCATCATTATGCATTTTGTAACTAATCTACTATTTCCCTTCTCCCCTGAGAATCTGTGCAATTTATTTAGTACTTCATTAGGCCCAGCAGTGTTATCTAAACATGGTGAACACACTGATCCATTTTGTGTTGTAACAGATTGTGGATGAAAGGAAACCATTCATTTATTACTTGCTTGCCATAATTACTGGTGCACTAATTACCCCAAATCACTGGCATGCTAGTTCAATGAGCATCACCGAACCACTACATCAATGCATACTATGAATTTGCTTATGTTTCATAACTCCCCTTGCCTTATCTACTGATGCTGAGATAGTTAATGTTTGAACAATAGATGTTTAAAAACACTGATGATTACTAAATGTTTGCTGCTATTTCATTTGCAGTTTGATGGAGACAACATGTATATGAGCATGACAGAGCCAAACCAAGACTATGTGCCAGCAAGCCAGGTGGGTTAATTAATCTTCTATGCCTTGTTTCAAATTGTAATTAAACAAATTCAAAAAGCTGCATTGCAAATGAGTGGCACTATCCATAAATGCCGCAATCAAGAATTATCATAATTTATCAACAAAGCATTTAAGCCTTTTTTTTTTTTTTGCCACTTAATGAGAAAGGGCTGATAAAAATCTGGAGCAGTCTGTTGGCTGAATAAAAATACTACCTTGTTTCCTTTGCCTCTTAAATAAGCAGCTGTTTTACCAGCATGAGACTTACAAAACAGTTGTTTTTACCTTTAGGAATAAATTCTTTACAGGTGCTGCTTATTTGGATTTGTAACATCAGATCATTTAATCGTTTAAGCTGTGCTTGTCACAAAATATTTTAATTAGAAACAAGGAGCAAAGCTAGAGGTTTCTTTTTTTTTTTTTGTTTTGTTTTTTTACACACATTTTATGGTTTACATTTTTTATCTGTGAATTACATTTCACAAAAACATAACAGTAGGGTATAATTGTTATAAATGGCAAACTACCAAACTGAAAGTGTTTACGCTGAAATTGGAGACGCTGAATGCAGGAACACTGTAGCTCAGAAGGACATTTTAAATCAACATAAACCATGTCTAAATCATTGCGTTCACATTTATCAGACTCTTAACTGAACATCCAAACTGGGAATGTCTAAATTGTTATTCCCTGACGGGTTATCATCTTATGTTATTATAACAAAATATGATTACAATGTATATGCTGCATGCTTTTTTAATAGAAAAATCAATATGTCCTGGTATAGTTTCCTGTTACTGATAGCTAGTTTATTGGATCTGAGGCATGAGAGAGCGTTATAATTGAAAACTGCGGATGACAGGGCTTTCTAAAAATGGGGCTAGGAAAGTATTTAGACATGTAAGAGAGTGGCATGGGGGGTATATAAGGGACATTAAAATGTTCTGATCTGAAGTAGGTGTGAGGGACTGGAGGGTAGGGGCTAGTCATTATTGTAAAAGTAATAAACAATTAAATGTTCATTCTGCATACATTTGAGATAAGACAGCATTTGGATTATTAATATATCTCCTCAACTTTAGCCCCAGTTTCTATTAAAATGATACTGATAATATCCCATACCTACCGCACAATATGTACATACTTTCCTTCAGAGCAATGCTCTCACCTAAAGTGATTATGAACAGATGTCTGAGCAGTGGTGCCCCACTCCTCTAACCAGTTCTTTGTCCATCTGTAGAGTAGAACCACCAAATGTTGTTAAACAAGTTGCTGCAATCAGATCATTTTCAAACCAAGAGACCTAGAGGGTCATTTGGTCAGTGGACTTTAAAATTCCATTACTGAATTATATAGTTAATGCAGATGTAACCAGTTCCAAACAGATTGTTGATTTTTTTTTTCTTTTTTGGTATTGTGCCTTATCACTAGTCATATTCTGCCATTAATTAGTGTACTGACATCTGCTTTGCTCACCATTTATTGGCTAGAGAGGGGCCAATGCTTTTAAGCTGGTAAGTACAAATGCAGTCTATAATGGTTCCTGATATAATAATTGTCCCTTGGATATGTTTATATTTTTCAGAATGGGCTTGTGGCCCAGTTTAAAATGGGTCTCCTGTAGAAGAGCAGCATTTACCTTTATTTTTAGAGTCTATACGTAAAGTATAAATGATGTATTTGTAGGTTCATTAGTACTTCTAGCATTACAGGAAAAAATATAAAAGTTATAGGGGGGAATTCAGGATAGTCCGAAGTGAGGTGTGGAGTGTTCGCCTCACTTCGGACTGACTGATCTGCGCTTGCTGATGTCCTGCACGCGGACATCAGCGAACGCTTTAAAGGGAATCCAGTCTCGGCGAGAGCAAAAGAGTTGCCTCGCCGAAACTGTAATCACTTTAATGCGCTCGCTAATGTCCACGTGCAGGACATCAGCAAGCGCATATCAGTCAATCCGAAGTGAGGCGAACACTCTGCACCTCACTTGGCACTATCCTGAATTCCCCTCATAATGTTTATGAGAGTAGGGTGTAAGAGGCAGTGCTTGTATAAATGGCATGTTTAGGGAATGATGTATTAGACTTGTGTGTTTGTTTCCTAATTGCTGTGCTGTTTATGTTCCAAGGGTTAGATTGGAAAGAAAGTGATGCAGGTTGGTTGAAAGCCACTGTTTTTCCTGAATTAGCAGTAAGATTACCTTTTTGAGGGGGGTCCACTTGTATATTGTCTCTTGGGGCAATCAAAAACTATTCAGGGCTACTTTCCTTATTTGGCCATGCACTCAGTTCTTCTACGTTTGATGGTAAAGAAAGACCTATCAGATGTTATGACTGAATAGGGATTTTTCCATTTTTTAGTGAGTAAGAATGCAGCATATGCTCTTGTATATACTGTAAGTATGAAAGCAGCATAGAATAGGGACAAAATCTCCTGGAGATTTTTTCATTTTGTATCGGATCACAACAAGATGGCATCATTCCTTTTTCTTTTAGTTTTATCCATATCCGTTAAAGTTATTTATGATCCGATATGAGCCTAGGTGCATTTACACCCATTACACCACCAGAATTCAGGAGGTAATGCACAAAAGAATTCAAATTGTTACTTTTCCTCTTTGAGTATGTGTACCTTGCTACTTTGAAATAAATAGGATAGGAATGGTTTGTAACCAGTCAACAGGTGGGAATTTCCCATCCCTTACTCTAGCTGTATCAGTAATTTCTATATCACAATGCACAGAGGAGAAATACAGAAGGACATAAACAAGAGTTACTGTGACAATACCATCATTACCTTGAGCATGGATAGTGATGGTACAGATGATTGGGGCTGAGGTGCTTGGTTAACACTAGTAGAAGACTGAGGTGGAAGAATTACTTCAGATTGTGGTAGAAGACAGCTTGTAGGGGTGATAGGAGAGATTGTGTCCTTTTTCTCCCAGTTATAAATGGCACATTCTGACATCACAGAATACACTGTTTATAAAATTATAGTTTACAACTGGTTGTAGGGATCTATGGAAATTTAGATATCATTTACAAATACATTAAATAAATTAAACAATGTGATTTTGCATACTTTTTTTTCTTCAAAACAATTCCTGTGTAGTTCTATTATTTTGTAATGATATTCAGACTGACAAATTTAAGTCAGCCTTCCCATGTGTGGTTTGAAACTGATGGCCAGCTCTAGACTATGACTGGTATTTTAGGGAACAAAAACATTTAGGGGGTTATTGACTAAAGTGAGAATTCGACTGTAGAATTCTCAAACAGCGAATTCCCATAGCAAATTCCACAACTGCGACAATTTTCCCATTGTAAAGTTGCTCCCGCAACAATTTTAAAGTTGCAGTTGCAACAATGTTTCCGTAGTAAAGTTGCAACTGCGACAATATTCTCAGTATAAAGAAGTGACTGGGACAGTAGCAGTCTATTGAGACTGTCTTTAGCTGGCGAATTCACATCTTTACTCAACAATTCGGACTTTAGCCAATAAACCCCTTATTTGGAACCTAGCTAAATCTCAATACCTGTTTCAACTTTTGGACATCTACATAGGTTCTAAGTTTAAATGAAGGAAAACAGGTGCAATTTATGTTTCCTCTTTTCTGCACTAGAAAATGCTTTTTTTTTTTTTAACAATTATATGTTAATTATATGTTAATGTCAGAACTGACATTAGTGATTAGCTGCTATGGTTCAGTATGTATCAGAAATAATTTTTCATTTTTGGAGTTAATTTGTATACCTGTATAAACTTTCATTCTAAGTAACATTTGCAACAGTGTCTTGACATGACCTCTGTGCAGTTATTTGTTTGGTATATGATAAGGGTAAACTATCATGTTGGTATTAGATAGGGTCTTGTTTACTCTTTTCAACTTTCCAGGGCAGTTCCAAAGTTCTGTAGTTAAATTGGGGGTTATTCATTAATGTCCAAATTGTTGCATATAGGTGTGAATTCGCCAGTTAGAGACAATACACTGCTACTGTCACAGTTGGATCTTTATAGTGAGAATATTGTCACAGTCGCAACTTTACTATGGAAAATTGTCGCGGTCGCGGATTTGCTATGGGAATCCGCTGTTTGAGAATTCAACAGTCGAATTCTCACCTTAGTGAATAGCCCCCAAAGAGAGGTAAAGCTTACCCAATATTTTGCAAGACCACTTTTTAATAAAAATGTGAAACGTTAACTACAAACATTATCAATAGCATTTATTGCCTTACATGGTAGAATTATACAATCAAGTGATAAAAGACCTGTGTAGCCCGAAACGTGTCGTTGTCACATTAAAGTTTTGCAGCTAAGTCTGTGGATCGGCCACTTCTTCCATCTTCATACATAATTGCAATATTCGTTGGTGGAAGCGGAACACCAGGAAGAAATTGAGCCTGGAAGGACTGCTACAGCCTATCTTGATTTATCGAATGCATAACTGAATTTAGATCTGTGAACTTGCAAGTTTGCTAAGGAAAACTGAGTCTCCAAGGAAAAACCCTCAATTTTTCATGCCCAGGTCTCAGTGCCTAGGTCCCATTCTCTAGCCAAGCACCCATGGTGAATAGTGTCATTAAGCTCTGCTCCCAGCTACCTGCTCCTGGTAAGGAAGGAAACTTTGTGGCATGAGGCCCATAGAAGTTCTGAGGTATGCTGAAAGGACACAAAGAAGTGGAGGAAATGCACTGCCCTTTAAAAGAAACACAATATAGTGTAGTATCTTTGTAACACACCTGATATCTAAAAGGATTAAATTGCACTTACAATATTAATACTTGCAAATGTGCCTCTATGTATTGGTGTCAGTGTTTAAATCTTGAAGGTGTTACACAAGCTAACAGAGATAAGGATCAGAGACAGTATGCCTTTAAGATTAAGTCTAGTCTTGGATTGCAGTTCAGGTTTCTCTCTGACGCGTTTCACCCAACCAAGAGTCTTCCTCAGGGAGTAATGTAATGTAATAAAATAATATCTATATTTGTATAATCTTTTTATACCTGAATACCCAAAAGTGTACTCGTATGTGTGGGCATGGCTTATTTGACATTTGCCTTTAATTAGCATATTAGTATGTTTTTCTTAGTTAATATATAGAGCTATGTCCCCATCCCTCCTTATCTAGGGGGTGCCTTCTAAAAGTTGGTACATTCTCTCTAAGTCGGTATATTTATCCCTCTAACACGAATGAAACTGGAAGTTGGCTATGACATCACTTTCGGTTTCTCCATGACAAGGAACAGCTGCATTTACTAGTTGCCGGCATTTTGTTTCAGTATCCTGAGAGGAGAGGATGATGATCTCCTCTCTCCTTGTATGTACTCACTATGATCACTATTAGAAGCTTGATTAAAAAGCAGGCTGTCACAGTGAACATTGATTCAAAAACGGAATAAAAATAAAAATATAAAACATCATCATACAGAAGATAACCTTCATACACCATGTATAATACATATATAAATTAAGAACTTTGTTAAAAATTATAAATTTAAGATAATGAACTTTGATCATCCTACCTCTTATATGGTACTGTGTCTCTTAAAGTTACAGTTACCTTCTTTTCTTATTTTCCCTAACAGAAGGGGAGTATAATGATAAATAGCTTGGATTGCCTCTTCAAGTTTTATACATATAAAAATTACTTAAAAATGTAAACACATAAATAATCAAAACATTAAAATCCCATACAAGAAAGAAATAAACAGTGCTTAATACAATATCCAAATCCCCTAAAAATGCAATGCCACAAATCTGTTTCTCTATTTAATCCACCAGGTTCTAAGGATTTCAGAGCATATATCCACCTGGTTTCTTTTTGAGATAAAAGTTTTTGGTGTTCCTCTAGTCTATCTGAAATGGGTACTTCTTGTATCGAAAGAAAGAAATTTTCTAGGGTGCAGTGATTTGATTATTGACAATCTCTAAAATGATCCCTCAAGGTAAATTTAGCTGTTTTGTTACTATTGATGTTGTTGAGGTGTTCAGCAACCCTAGTCTTAAGCATTCTGCATTTATGTCCAACGTATTGTTTTCCGCAAGTGCAAACAATGCGATACACTACATTCTTAGAATCACAGTTAAAATGACCATTAATAGTAACATTTCTACCAGTATTAAATGATGAGAAGGACTTAGTAGTATGTTTATTAATGATCTACAGGCTTTGCAAGTTCTGCATCCAAAAAAGCCGTTTGGTATGTCTCTCCCTACCTAGCCACAATTTTTCTTTGTCTTCCTTTCAAAGTAGCTCTTGACCAATTTATCCTTTAAATTTGGTGCTCTTTTGAAGATGCATTTTGGATTTTGTGGTACAGTCCATGGCGAGCATGGATCTTGTTGTAATATACTCCAATTTTTAATGATGATGTTCAGAATTCTTTTTACATCCCTATTAAACTGTTAAGTGACATCGTATATTCATTGTCTTTTTTTTTTTGACCAGATCCTTCTTTCTGTATACTCTCCTGTCGTACTTCTTTTAGTTCAGTTTGACCATATCAATTCTTTTCGAACTCCATCAGCATCTTATAAACCTCTTTTGCTGAAAGGAATTGGAAGAGGTTACTATTCTGTAAAGAAGATCATGACTACATTTATTTGCCATGTAATAACAAACTAACTGATGAAGTGAAGAAAGCTCACAAGAAATCAAAAGCCACCTACCAATGAGATGATGAGAAAACATGCTGTATCATATCGTCTTGTTAAAGAACAGTCTGTACTATATCTTGCTTCTTATGTTTGTAAAATATATAAAACTGGGAAGATCACATACTATAAGAATATAGATCCTAAGAGCAAGAGTTAGAGTTAATGTATTATTTTGTTAGATCATTAACTGATGTATTTGATTTGGCCTAGGTTCTCTCTCTGTGTATTCCCCCCTGGTACTGCATTAGTAATTTAAGTCTCACACCCTGTATGATTTCTCAATAACAATTTAACTCTGTTTTCTGTCATTCTCCCCATTCAGCACTCTTTGGCTTCTTCTTGTCATTAGCGCTGTAGCCTAGTTACTTGTGTTTGCTGGCTTTTAGCATAGCACCAGTCTCGACTGTATCTCTAGCTCCTCTGTTCTCTCAGACCTGCTCATTAAAGGGGAATACCCCATGACATCCTTGCCAACACCCCAGTGTGTCTTACTTCCTGTACTTTGGGAGAAGTATTCTAGTGGGTGCTGGTTGTTAAAGGAGCATCCTGCATTCATTGTCAGTGCTGTTTATACAGGGGAAGGCTGCACACAACTGGGGTCCTCTGTGGGAGGTTTGACCAGGGCCTCCATCAGGAGAGTACATGGGTATTGCAGTGGGGAACCCCACCACCCCCAGCTCAGCAAACCAGGGTGGCCTGAATAGACAGACATATGTAGGCTTCAGAGTATTGTCCAGTTTCCCTCTAGAAGACCTCATTATATTTCTTATAAAAATCTTTCCCATGAAGATTCTCCTTTTACATTTTTATTTGTTCAGTAATATTGTCATTAAACAATGACACATGAAATAAATTTGTATGTGATAAATGTATTACAGCAAAAACAAAAAAAAAAAACCCTAGGTATGTAATAAGAATATAACAGGCCATTATAGAGATTTTTCATGTTGTAAAAGTACTTATGACCTCTTGGACTTAATCCTATATGTATGGAACTCCTTGGTGCCTAGTGATACATGTGTTCTGTAAACACGTGGATATTTTACACTCTATATTCTGATTATTATTAACACCAATATCACCTGTTTTTATTGTATTGGCTGTACAATACTTAACACTGCATTCTCAGACACAGGAAGTCTGTCTTAAAGAGCACATTTTTTAGAGTAGAATAAAAATTGCTGCCTTACAAAGAGAGATCATAGCTAGTGTTAGCTAATTTCATAAGAGAGGAATATCATAATAAAATTTGAGGGAATGGAGGAGTTGTGTTAAATAGCAAAACTAGCTGCTTCACATCACAAAAAAGAACTAAAGCTGAAAAAAAGGACATATTAAAAACTTACATTATATTAAGTTAAACCGTTGCAGTCACAGCTTCATCTGTGCTGTAATTTCTCTTCACCGAGGCAGACTTCACAGCGCTTAGGCTGACACAGGAGCCAGTGCGAAGCTCTGCCAATGTCTGGAAAAGGGGTCACACATCATCACACTTATTGTGGGGAGCGTTCTCATGGGCCCCAAAATGAATATGATGACGTTGAAACCCTTTTGCACCGCCGATTTGAAGAGTGGGTGGAGCTTCGTGGCAGCTCCTATGTCAGCCTAAGCGTTGTGAAGTCTGCCTTGGTGAAGTGAAATTACAACACAGATGAAGCTGTGACTGCATCAGTTCAACTTAATATAAGGTAAGTTTTTAATATGTCTTTTTTTTAGCTTTTCTCCTTTAAACACAGAGATGTTTAAAAACAAAGATCAGAATTCCTTATCAGTGAATATTATACACAGAATTAAATTTTATTTGGCTTCTGCTAAAGAACTGGGTTATTCTTACATATACTAAGCAGATATATTGTTTTTTTATTGTACATAGAGGAGGTCCATGCCTTTCCTTAAAGTGTCAGCAGTTAAACAAACATGTGATATAAAGATTACCATTTTATGCAAGAAAAATAAAAAATCCCATTCGGAATGGCATGGCATTTAAATAAATACAGCACTCTTGAAAGCTGAATTCATGAATATATTGCCCAGTTTTTAAAGTTGAGTTTCATAATTTATAGCCTTAATTTAGAAATTTTGGAAGCACAGATTGAGGGGGTTATTCACTAAGGTGTGAATTCAACTGTCAAATTCGTAAACAGTGGATTCCCATAGCAAATACTCTACAATTTCCCCATTCTAAAGTCACGACAATTTTCCTATAATAAAGTCGCAACAATTTTCCCATAATAAAGTCGCAACAATTTTCCCATAATAAAGTCACAACAATTTTCCCATAATAAAGTCACGACTGCGACAATATTCTTATTATAAAGACACAATTGCGACAGTAGCAGCCTATTGCGAATGTCTTTATCTGGCGAATTCACACCTATACGCAACAATTTGGACTTTAGTGAATAACCCCTCTGAATGTGTAGCAACACTAAATGAATTTGGGGCACTTTCATTTTTTGTTATTTGTCTTTTAAAACTTTACATTTTGTGCCTCATGGAATGTCAGAGAAATAGATTTGCATATTTTATTGGTAGACAATTCTCATCTGGTCAACTTTCAAGTCATTTGAACCACTAATGACATTTGTTTTCTGTTTGTCTTGCAAGTGTACTTTCTAGGAACTTTAAACAGCCTTCAATGTTACCAGATGTATGTTAATTCCCACTAAATCTTATGTGACATTTACTTGTTTAGTTTTCCATAGTGTCAAGCTTTGGGATGGTCTTCTATGTTAACATTTGCTTCATAAGTTACTAATCAAATCTGAACATTCTCAGATTTGAAATGATTAAAACAGGCATTCTATTCTAACATACTGTGCTGCCATTGGCCATTTTATTTGACAAACTGGCTTGCAAAAGCTTTATATTCATGATCAATTATAATAACGCTCTACTTCTATACAAATTAAATATATTACTGCAATAGTGTTGTGAGAGAATATAGATTTTTTTTTTTGTATTTTGCTCATTTTTATACAATGCTCCTATATTACACAGCACTTTACAGAGGTTTGTCATTCACTTCAATCCCTGCCCAATGGAGCTTACAATCTAGTTACCATATTCAGCCGCACACGCGTATTTTTTTGGTTTGTGGGAGGAAACCGGAGTGTCCAGAGGAAACCCACGCAGGTGTGGGAAGAATATACAAAATGCTGATGAAGTCCAGGGTGGAACTGAACCCAGCACTAAAAGGCAGCAGTGCTAACCACTGAGCCACCACACTTCTCACTATATATACAGTGGGGAAAAAAGTATTTAGTCAGTCACCAATAGTGCAAGTTCCACCACTTAAAAAGATGAGAGGCATCTGTAATTTACATCATAGGTAGACCTCAACTATGGAAGACAAACTGAGAAAACAAGTCCAGAAAATCACATTGTCTGATTTTGTAAGAATTTTTTTTCAAATTATGGTGGAAAATAAGTATTTGGTCACCTACAAACAATCAAGATTTCTGGCTCACACAGACCTGTAACTTCTTCTTTAAGAGTCTCCTCTTTCCTCCCCTCATTACCTGTAGTAATGGCACCTGTTTAAATTTGTTATCAGTAGAAAAAGACACCTGTGCACACCCTCAAACAGTCAGACTCCAAACTCCACTATGGTGAAGACCAAAGAGCTGTCAAAGGACGCTAGAAACAAAATTGTAGCATTGCACCAGGCTGGGAAGACTGAATCTGCAATAGGCAACCAGCTTGGAGTGAAGAAATC
>WMED01003643.1:0-21853 GCA_019650415.1 Pipa parva
GCGAAGTGAGCCGAACGCTTCGCGGCTCACTTCGCACTATGGTGAATGAGGGCCTAAGTCATGCTAAATGTAACACTTCCACTTTAATCTCAGATTATTTACAATATATTTACACTGTATACAGTAAGCACTGTTTCATGGCAATACAATCACACGATGCAGTTTATAAATGTAACACAGTTTGACTAAAATATATAAATATAAACAAAATAAAAAAAGAACATCCTTTATACAACGTGAAGCATTTTTTCTAATAACAAAAACACACAAAGTAGCAGATCATAGTTCTATAAGGCAACATCACATTTTTATAAGGCCATCACGTATGTATGTATGTCATTTTATTTATAAAGCGCCACAAATTTATGCAGCACTGTAAAATTCAGCAATATAAATAAAAGAAAGACGTGGAAAAAGTGCATTACACAATACAAGTGAGAACCTTACAAGCATAAAGTGCCAGGTTGTGACTGACACAAGAGTATGGAGGTCCCTGTCCCATAGAACTTACAATCTAAGTAATGCTCTTAACCTTCCTAAAGACAGTCTCTTTACAATGCATTCCTTGTTGTGTTCGGTAAAATTCACCCAATACCCTGAAAGGGAAAAGAATATATGTCACTGTTTATATTTCTTCAATAAGAAACATGGGTAAGGGCTTACTTTTAATATTTTCCTTTGGGCCCTTCCCACCTATTTTCTAGAGATTAATCCCCCAGGGTATAAGGAGGTATCACATTCTGGGACCTTTGTCTCAGAATAATACATTGCAAGATCAACATTGTATTTGTTTAATAGTTCCTATGTATGATGATACTAGTCATGGCTTCTAGAAACACTGCAAAATATATGGTACAGGAAGATGGCTGCCCATCCAAATTAGAGACCTAATAGGAAAAAAGGGGTCTCCTATGTGTGAGATCAAGGAGCATCTGTCATCTATGGCTAGGTAGCCCCCATGAAGTGAGTTGGGTTTCAACAAGGAAATCCTGTAATTAAACAACTAAAGGTAGATATTTATCAAGTAGAGAAAAAAGTAAAAAAACTAAGCAATAGTTTTTACCAGTGCCCTTTACAAAAATGAAAGTGGTAGAAATGAACAAATGTTAAGTATTGATTATCATCATTTTATAAAGATGGATTATAGGTAAAAAGAAACAAGCCAGTCACCAATGCCCATCTAATTGTCACTGTTAAACAGTTATTTTTTGTAATATACATTATATAACTTATTTTCAGTTGTTTTGAAGTTATATCCACTTTCTTGCTGAGGTCCTATTCACTCTCACCAATCTTTACTTGATCAATTTGGAATCTCAAGTCAAGTTGACTTGATCCAAAGACTTGAGAATTCTGAAAAAAAAACAAAAAACAATCCTAAAGAAGTAGATGGGCAGCAGTTCTGTGGTATTGCACACTTGCAGGATTCTGATTGGTTACTCAGCAGCAGTTCTGTGACATTACACACCTGCAGGATTCTCATTGGTTAGTCAGAATTCTCAAGTCTTTCATTCAAATGGCTTGGTGAGACCAAAAGAGTTGCCTCGCCGAGACTGGAATCCCTTTGAAGTGTTCGCTGATGTCCGCATGCAGGACATCATCGAGTGCATAACACCATGGGCAAAGTGAGGCGAAGGATCTGGACCTCACTTCGCACAATGGTGAATTACCCCCTTGAACTGCTGAAGAGGAAGTAGAAGAGAGAGAAGGAGCTTCAGTAGTAAACTGGGTTTAAACTGAAAAAGGTGGACATTAGTAAATAATGTATACTGCAAAAAGTTTATGTTTAACAGTGAGAAACAGACAACCATTCCTTACTAAACTGTTGCTTTAAGGTTTTCTTGTTATACTGGAAACAGCAAGCAACCTGTGGCTACACCAAACCATTTTTGTACATTGAAGACATTAGCAATGATTGTGTCATGTGTGTAGTATAATGTTGCACAATAATTGTTATTGCCACTGACCCAAATGTACTTACAATTATAGACGGCATACAGAACGAGAGGAAAAAGCAGGAGAGCAAGTACCAGTCTAATTATGTTTGCCACTGGAGTTTTATCTCCATCTGGATGATTTGGTTCCATTGAAACAACTGTTTGTAGAAAATAGTGGGGAAACAAGAAAAATGAACAGAGATCATGGAATTAGAATGGATCATTTACCTCATTTGTAATCCTTTTTTTGCTAGTGATGTTGGAACCCTCACCAGAACCAGTGCTAACCCCACCCTCAGTAATGGGGAATGTAAAGTTGAAAAAAGCTTTAATAAAATAGATCTTCTACTAGATCTTCTTTTTAAAGGGCAACTAAAGACCAAAGTAAATCAAAGCTGTAGGAGGGAAGCTCTCTGCATAAAAGAAAATTTAAATACCTTTTATTTTATGAAGGCTTTTAATGTGTATCCTCCTCAGTATAAAATTATAGATAGATAGATAGATATTTATTTGTCAATTCTACATATGTACATGAGCACATACAAGCATTGAAATTACGTTTCTCATCTCTCCAGCATACATGACAATGGGGATATAAATTACAAGAACCAGTAGGCAAAAAGTAAAGTACAAATGCAAGAAAGTGCAAGTGCAGATATCATATATAAATAGAATACAATACAATACAATAAAAATGAGTAATATGAGGTGAAAATGCATATCAAAGGGAGAAAAGGGGGGGGAAGGGGATGTTGAGCTTGGAGGCAGTTTGAGTCACTGAGTACTTATTGAATTTACAAGGTCAAAGGGAGTGGTGATAACAGAAGGGGAGGTTAATAGGTTGGGGGGGGGAGATAAGGGGGGAGGTAGAGCAGGGAGAGAGTGCAGAGCTCTTACAGCCTGGTGGGTGAAACTATTCTTCAGTCTAATGGTCCTAGCCATTAGACTGCGCATTCCTCTCCCTGAGGGTAGCAGATTAAAGAAACAGTGAAGAGGGTGGGTGAGATCACCTGCCACACAGAGGGCTTTCCGATTATTATCGGCTTATCCGATGACAGATTATTCATACATAATCTGTCATATATCTTACAGTCTTAAGGGTATAAATCTGTTCCACCAAAAAGGTTCTGTGTAGGAGCCTCCAAGGATCACACAATGCTGTTAGACGCCACTGGTCAGCAATTATTCTATAATGTGAAAGGAACTAGGTAATTTACATTAAATTGCCTATAGGAAACTGTAATGTAATGGTACAAATGATTGCTTTGTAAAATGGACCATGGGTGTTGACCCCGCTGTGTTGCCATTGTGTTCTGTTGTGTTTCTCCCATATACTGAATTCATATATTGTTAACGCTTACCTTCATGTATCTCCAAATTTATAGACTTCTTCAGGTCATTTCTTAAACCTCGAACCCTCACTCTGCAGCAATATATTCCACTGTCATTCCTGCTCACCTCTGTGATAGTCAGGGACACATCACCCTGAGATAGGTCTCCCTTTAATCCATATCGTCCTGATTTAGTCAAGGTCACTTTTATACCATCAGTCTGGATAATCTTATCTATGCACTTAGATAATGGACATTCACTTTTTCCCCAGCACATCCTTGACACGCCTTCCTGAGCAGAGTATGTGCAGGGTAAGACCAGAGTGTCTCCAACTGATCCTACAACCTTCTCCTCCACCGTGGACAGCACTATAAAAACAGAGCAGAGCATTAACCTAACACAGTAAATAAATCAGAAAACCTTATTGTAATGGTACTTTTGCTTGGGATTTATAATGTCATCATTAAAGGGGAAGGCAAGGCAAAAAAAATATATTTGTATACTCAATATCCCTGCTCTGAATTTATGGAAAAGAGCCCAGACCCAATGAATCCTAAGGCTGGTTGAAACCTCCCAAGATGCCTTCTCAGGGGAAGCATGTATTTATATTTATATCAACCATGTTGTTTATCTTCACTTCATACAACAATCCTCAAAGAAGTGCACTCCACAAATTTCTAATCTGCGAATGCAGCATCACATAGTCATGACATGTTTCTCATCATATGAATTATGGAACAATGGCTTGCTGCCTTTAAAAAGGCACACAACATTAAATCAATCCCCTCATTGCTTACCAAATTCTATAAGCCACAAGCTAGCTTCTGTTTGTACCAAATGAAAAGCTGATGTAATTTTAAGTTGCAAAGTTATAAACCTGTGAAGTATCCACTGTATGCAAAACCAGTTTTGTTCCCATTTCCCACCCTGACTAAGGTTAGATTCACACTAGTGTACTGTGCGCAGCATATTTTTAAAAAAATTATCTGGCGAAAATACGCTGAGAAAAAACGCCATGGAGAACAATGCTAATGTAAAAAAAAGTGTTCACACTAGCGTTCCATTGAGATCGTATTACGCTAAAACGCTGCCTGCGGTATTTCTTTGAGTGCATGGAACGCGGCATATTTTATGTGACTAGATTAGTTGTGATTACAGTGTAAAATGCGCTGCATTCTCACACTGACAGATAATTCTGTAATAGCAAAAAAGGCAGGGAAAAAACACCTATAAAGAAAATCCTTTTCAAATCATGAATGGACTCAACTAAATCCAAGTGAAATTAGGGTACATTAGAGGCCATTTTTCTGTATTATCAATATTCGATTAGCAGCTACTGAAAGGACAATACAGAAAAATATCTTCTAATGCAGCGGTTCTCAACCTTTTCTGGGTCGCGACCTCCGGCACTGACGTCACCACGCACTGCGTGATGACATTTCGGCTGACGTTTTCACTCGATGTCACCCCGCAGGAACCCTTATCAGAAGGGTCCTGCGGATGCTTACGGGTGCCGCAGCGGTTCTCGAACCCTGTGGGATGGCTGCGCGACCCCCGCAGGGCTGCTCTAATGTATCCTACTTTCACTTGGATTTAGTTGAATCCATTCCTATGATTTGAAGAGGGTTTTCTTTATCAGTGAATTTTCATAGACTTTTTTTCCCTGCCTTTTTTGCTATTACAAAATGAACTGTCAGTGTGAAAACGCAGCGCATTTTTACGCTGCGTGATCACAACTGTTAAATTCCTACTGAAAGTAATCTAGTCACATAAAAGAGGCTTTTTTTCGTGTGCTCAAAGAAATATTGCAGGGAGCGTTCTAGTGTAATACGCTCTCAATGGAATGCTAGTATGAACACTTTTCTTCTATTAGCATTGTTCTCTACGGATTTTCTTTGGCGTTTTTTCTCAGTGTGTTTTCGCCTGAGAATTAAAAAAAAAAATACGCTGCTGCGCACAATACACTAGTGTGAACCTAGCCTAAACATGGGGTAGAATTAAGCCCACAAGCAGTAAATACTACTGTACAGAGGAACTAGTTATTGGACATAAACATATGCCTCTGATATCTTTAAATTGCATGCTGGGGTTTTCATAACATTAATTGTGCAAGAGGAGATGCTTACCATTGCCTCTTAGGTAACTTAAACAAGGCTTTCGTCAGCTGTTTTATTTTAGGTGGTTCTGGAATGTTAAGAATCTTTTATTCTGGAAGTTCCCTCTTGTGAAATCCATGGTACATACACTGAACAATTATATCATAATCTAAATTAGGTTAACAGTAATTGCAAATTAAGCAGTTTCTGAAGAATGCAATGAGAAAAAAAAACCTTTTGCTACTTATTATACCAATATATTGAAAGTAAACAATTTGTGCTACAAAACTTACCTTTATAATAGGGTTGCCAGCCCTCATAATCTATTTTTACTGATTATTTATAAAATATACTGATAGCTGCATTAAATCTAGGAGCCAAGATAGGATTGGAGATTAATTGTAAGTGGTTTCCAATCTTATTACAGAAATAAAGGTTATCTAAAAATCAAAGGCTGCAATACTACATAATTACCAACAACTTGGGATGATCAAATTTGTTTGGAGTGTGTCATAGTTCATAAACTGATTGATGCAGACTTGGGGGGTTATTGACTATAGTGCAAATTTGCACTAAGTGAATTTGTCTAAGTGAATACACTATGATTCTCTACTCCTTATTGACTAGACAGCGAATTCCCATAAAAAATCCACAATCACAACAATATTCCCAAAGTAAAGTCACAACTGCGTCAGTAGCAGTCTATTGTGTAGCTTGCGACCATCATTAGCTGGAGAATTCACCACATTGCAGAGTATGAGGAAGTGGCAAATTCACACCTTTATGCCAACTATTTGCACTTTAGCCAATAATCCCCTAAAAGTGATCTGGGGGAAAATAAAACCGTACAAACAAATCTGATTCATAGTAACCAACACCAAACCAATTAAAAATCCAAGTCCCCAGCAGTTCCCCACTAAAGATTGTGGGGTCTCTTGTATACTGTAGATGAGGAAAGGTTGAAGAGCCACAGGAAAGGTTTTGAAGGACACGTCCCCTCACCCCTCTTATGCAACGTACTGGAGGAGTTAATTAGTGATGGCATGTTGGGGGCTTATAAATTTGAAAATTAATGTAATCAGGGTTTATAGGTTGAAGGTGGATTGTTTTTAAAGGTAAAATCAAATCCAGTTGTAGGCACCACAGGGAGGAATTGTCCCTACAGAAGGAATATGTTTAAGGAAAGAAGGCACTAAAAAAGGACTCCCTTTTCAGTGTGAAAGTCATTGCTAATTTGTTACAGTTTATTGAAAAGCTATGTGGTCTACGCCATGAGTAGGGGAATCCTTTCAATCATCAACCATTGTGGCATCTATTAGCCCCAAAAAGAAAATGTAAATAGGTGACAACTACACCAAAGACTTTGATGCTGCCAGAGAAAGACTAGGTGAAAATAAATGCTTCATACAGAGTTCACAGGATATAATTAATAATGTTGGTTCTTTACAGTACCTGGAATTAGGAGCAGGAATATGCCTGGGCAATACTTGCAAAAGTTCCTGTTTTTAAAACAAAGAAATGTAATTATAAACTTTTTGGGGCTCGAAAACATACTTTTTCTTTAAATGTCATAATTAAAACAAAAAGATTTAGGGAGTTATTCACTAAAGTCGAATTCGCAGACAGCGGATTCCCATAGTAAATCTGCTACAATTTCCCCATTGTAAAGTTGCGACAATTTTTTTTATGTTAAGATTGTGACAATTTTCCCATAATAAAGTTGCGACTGCGACAATATTCTCATTATAAAGATGCGACTGCGACAGTAGTAGCCTATTGCGACTGTCTTTATCTGGCAAATTTGCACCTATACGCAACAATTCGTACTTTAGTGAATAACCCCCTCGGTCTTATATTAAACAAATGAAGTCTTATGCAATGGACATATCTTATCATATGCCTAGTTGAGCACAGAAGAATGACTGAAACAGAGAAGAATGACTGTGCTATGTATTAGAGTTTGTTAATTGCTGTTATAGGACATTCCAGGTGTGTCAGATCAACTAGTATGGGTATTTCCTAGCCCCAATGTGGAAGAAAGGATTAATGCTCTTTCAGTTGTAAGGAGGGGTCTGAATACTGAATTTAGGAACCTGAAAGAAAAGAGTATGGAGTAACATTTCCAGCAAAATGTTACTCAAGAAAAAGAAAAGCCAATAAATGCTTTAAAAAGACTGCTGTGTGAAATTATGCACACATTTCATAGGCTTACTAAAAAATAAACCACAGTCCTAATAGTCTCCTGCCATGGCGTTATGCAACGTGTCCTGTATCATTTGCAGTGATGTCTCTATGAACACCCCTCACTTTATTTGATGCCATGTGGCAATACAACAATATGTAAATGTAACTTCCTCTTTAGCTGCGCAAAGAAACCACAATGAATTACAAAACTTTAAACATGAAACTTTCATTTATAAACCTTATTTCTTTCTTTTTTTTTTCAATGCTACAGATGAAGCAGACCTTTTTGCACCATCTGATATAAATTTAACAGGATGGTTGTTTTAAATATAAAAATTGAGGGGGTAATTCAGCAAGGTGCGAACTCACCTTGCGATGCTTCGATTCACTTCACAAAAATGGTTACACGCTGGCTTCTCTCCTACACGCGCACATCAGAGCACGCTTTAAAGGTATTCCAGTCTCGCGAGGCGACTCGAGTGGTCGCAAGTCAATAATCACATTATAAATTCTTCCTTAGTAGGATGATGGGATACAGAATGCAGTAGTTTGAAATAAAGAGAATAAAAGCAATTGCAAGACAAAAGCCACCCACGTAGAGGAGCCAGATTAATAGAGGGAGCAGCTAGAAAGCAAAGCTACAATAAATCTTAGTTATATCTTAGTTATATACAGTAGCTACTTGTAAAGAGTCAACTACATGACAAATACATATTATCCAAACTGAAACTGAATCTGAAACAGAAACTGCAAAAAACACATGTATGTATGTATAATTTTATTTATAAAATGCCACAAATTTAGCAATACAAATATAAGACAGACTTGGGAAAAGTGCATTACACATTACAAGTGAGTAACTGACAAGTGTAAAATCACTTTAAGTGCCAGGTTGTGATTGACACAAGAGGATGTAAGTCCCTGCCCCGTAGAGCTTACAATCTAAGTGAGAGGAAGACTTACATACACAGATAGAAGGGTAACAAGAGCTGTAATATCTGGGACACTGGTCTATAAATACATAAATAAGTAAATATATATATATATATATACATACACACACACACACATACACACACATACACACACACACATATATATAAATACTAAGCATAAATAGTTAAATAAGGATACAATACAATATTTACAAAAAACAGTGCTGGTGCTCCATAAGGAAGAATTTTAGCTTGGTTTTAAAAGTGCAGAGGGAATGTTCCAGGCTAAGATTAAAGGGTATAGAATTCCAGATGTATGGGGCAGAATGAGAGAAGGGTTTAAGACGAGAACGGGCAGTATTAGTATGTGGCATGCAAAGCTGGTTGCTTCGGGAGGATCATAATTGACATTGAGAAATGTACGGGCACATGAGTGAAGAAATGTAGGGAGGGGCTAGGGAGTGAAGTGCCTTAAATGTCAAAAGGAATACATTGTAAATGATTCTTATTATCCTCTAAGGAGTGCCAATCTTTTTGAGGGATGGGGATAACCATACTGACTATAAATATTATAAATATTGACCAACAACATGTATTTGCTCATTACTATGAAATCAACTGTTCACAAATCTAGAAAGCTGTAGTTATTTCCCAGCTACACAAAGCTGTAGTTATTTCCGAGCTACACAAAGCTGTAGTTATTTCCCAGCTACACAAAGCTGTAGTTATTTCCCAGCTACACAATTACTACTGGGAGCATCCCATGTGTATTGTGGAGGGATCAGTGCAGACTGGTGAGTTTAGAGGCTGAATGAGGGAAAAAACCTCTGCAACTTGTAGTTCAAAATAGCAATTTAGAATTCTGCTTATCATTAGGTAACAAAAAAAAAACCCTCCACAAAAGAACAATTCATTATGAACTTTTCAGACAGAGAAGATATTTACAGGTAAGCAATATACAGGTAGTCCTCGACTTACAATGTTGATCCGTCCTTACGCGGCGTCGGAAACCGAATTTCGGCGTAAGTCGGACCAAGCATTCATATACAGTACTGTACCATAATAACAGTACTGTACTGCAAACACTTAGCCTATCCAAACATCTATTCTAACACCTAGAACTACACTAAACACTTTTGTATAAAGCGTCGTAACCATGAAACGACGTAACTCGAGACAGTCGTAACCCGAGGACTAACTGTACTGGAATTATATTGCCTTAAGGGTTCATAAGATACAGTGGGTCTAATTTGGAATGTGACCAAGTTCACGAGGATGCACCTGCCAAACCACTGTATTTTAAAAATACAATTATACATACATACATACTACAAGTCCACTTGTTACATTGCATAACAGCCTTGCAGGAAGTTGGATATACTTCAAATGACCTAGTAGCCTAGTTACTAGGAGACCAGCAGTTAAATAGCAAAACTGCATGTTGTTCTATAATCTAGTTATTTTACATTTACATGGTTCTATGCCACATTTCACATTTGCCCAACAGTTACAAAACCGATAGTCTTTAGTGCAAATTAAAGCACCGGTTACATTACCTTAGAGTACAAAATAAATTGTTACCGTTAGCAGTTGTCCCTGCATTAGGATCCTAAAATGTGATATACTCTCACTTTTCCACTGCAAACAACCGTGCCATATTATTAAACCATGTAGTATGTGCCGCACACACAGGCTCATATTGTGTCCAAGCTTCAGATTATGAGCACAGCATAATATATCATACCAACTGCAACTCAGTGATTGCAAGTCACTTTACCTAAACCCTTTGCTTCCTAAATAAATGCATACCAGGAAGAAGTAGAAAGCAGTTGATGATCCTTGCTCTGACTTAACATCTCTTCCCCTTCATTCATCACTGGGTCTAACAAATAACAGAGAGCTTAAGATTATTACTTAAGGCAGTGCCATAAACCACAAAAGTCACCTCCCAAAATAATAAGTTAAAAGAAGAATTTGTCTTAATGAATCATTAGGGAAGGTCCATAAACAGTACAGTAAAAATAGCTGGCGTGGTATTCAGACCAAGCATAAACTGGGATTCTGTTTACACTGGTGGTCCTTTTACATGAGTTTTTGCAGTGGATTTACAAAGCAATCAGCAGGTTTACTATAAATTTCATATTACGAAGGGGAAGTATCAACAGGAGCAAATAGCTTGATGGGTTCATTGGTATAGGGCAGGGGTATCAAACTCAAATACAGTTGCCCAAAAATAAAAACTTGGACAAAGTGGTGGGCCAACCTTGATATTTGAAAAAACTGTCTGCAATAGAGTCTTTCCTTCTCATCAAATACAACGATGAACCTTTACAATCAGGTCTGTCCTTTACATTAGCGAACAGATATTCTGCTCCCACTTCTCTATGAAGCTTCTGTTTTCCACCTTTCTTTCATCCATTTTTGTGACAGGTTGCCCAATGTGACTGGTAGCATGAGGTCACCGATTAATGTCAGAGGAAGGGGCGCTTTTGCTTCCTAATTAATGTTCCAACTGAGCATTCTGGAATTTGTAATATTAGCGGTGTATGTACTGACTACCATCTGATCAACTCTAGTAGACATTTGGAATTTTCTCACGAGCCAAATATAGCTAGACTGCATGCCAGATTTGGTCTGCAGGTCTGGGTTTGACACTCCTGGTATTGAGAGCTAAATTAAAGGAAGGCATTTTACTTGCTTTCTGTGGGTTACTAGACCGATGTAAACTATTACCTTATTGATACATTTAACTTTATATTTCCCACTGCAAACTTGAGCTCATATTGAACAAATCATAATGTAAATTATTAAAGCACGACAGTTGAGCTATATTTTAAAGAAGTGGTTTTGCTTGCACATGATTCAGTCAACATTACAGGCATGAAGAGGCAGCTTTCATGGAGATTCCTGCAATGAGCTGTTAAGGTCTTAATGTGACAAAGGTCAATTACCAGCTCATTTAGAGAATTTTTTTCTCCTACCATTAGAGTTACTGGAGCTTTTAGTCAAAAAAAAAAAAAAAAAAGTATCTCAAGAACCACACGTTATTGGCACAATGATGTGTTCATTTAAAGAAGCATAGAAATTACAATGGAACTTTGCCCATTGGAATGAGTGCAGATAACCTCTCTGGGGGTTGGTCACAAAATTAGTGTCTCAAATACAGTGCAATGTCTTTAACTTGTCAACATTTATATATAAAAGCATTTTTATTTTTAAATTAAAATAACTTTCATTAGTCATACCATTATTTTCTACTTTCCCCCCCCATTTATTCAAATTAAGATAGGAAAGATCCAGTCCATGAGTAGTAAAGGTTCACACTCGGTCAAGATTAAATAGCCTTTATGGAAAAATTCTTGAGTAGGAACTAGTGTACCCCCCCAACCATAAAGGATATGTTGAAAGTACATTGACTGCCAAACTATTCTATAATGCAGCAAATTAAGTTTTGAGCTGTAGTGCCATCTTCCACAACTGCTAGTGCTACTATCCGATGACACCATATTCCATCCTCATTAAATTGCCAATGTACACTGACAAGTGTTTGACCAGCTGGGGAATATTGCACAGAACATTAAAACTAGAAACCAGCACTGGTGATGACCGATATTTACACAATCCTTGTAGAAGCCAATGCCCAGGATAAAAGCTTGCTCAGAAGGGGACGGAGCTGTATGTACTTGTGTAATAAGGCATGCAGAAGAAACTTAAATCAAGGTTTCATGCACCACCCTCAAAGATTATAAATACAGTTGTGTGTGGAACACTATTAGGGAGCATTGCCTATGGCCAAAGTGACAGAAGCTGCATAGGAACTCTGCTCCCTACTGCTTGAATTTACAGACAGTGGTGTGAATTTGTTAAATTCAGTAAGGATTTTCTCTTTTAAAGCCCTTAACTCTGGCCAACTTTGGTTTCACAATTAATAGAAACTAATTTAGTGCCCATATAAAATAGATTTAAATGTAGCTTAGTTAGGGGAAGAAACTAAATTGCAGCTACATTAAATACTCAGGTGTAGGGGAAATCGCTATACAAAAGCTGGCCTGGCAGAGTATAATTTACAGCATTAGAGCAGTGATGGCACTGTACTGAAAAGGTGACGTCACTCACCAGCACTGTACCCCAAAGTGCTGGCATTACTGAGTGACATCCTGGCACCTGCGTCAGGGAAGGAGTACTCCCCAGAGAGCAAATGCTCCTTCAGTGTAGGCTGTAGATCCAGCCTGAAAACTGTCAGGTTGGGCCCATGGCCTGCACTGAAGGCAGCGGTGGCGACTGTGCGCGTGCTCTCTGGCATCATGCCATAGGTTTGCCATCCCTGCTCTAGAGCAACTAGAAGCAGTTTAACCAGCTTCTGCAAGTTGAAAATCTAGGAGTAGTTGTCATAAGCCAACAGTGTTTAATTTCTCAAAGGCAGAACATTAATCTACATAAAAGCTCAGATCAACAGTCGGAAAAGAGTCAGAACCCACTTAAATTTTTACCCAAAAACATTTTCCTGTAAAAGTAGTCAAAATGGAGGAAAACCATACCCACACCCCTCTGTTTCTGCCACATCTCAAAAGTTTTGGTCTGAGTGGCTATTTTTGGCTCAGTGCATTCATATAGGACAGGAGCAATAAATCCACACAATTGCATCAATATAATCTGTGTTTAATTACACCACTTCCATTCCAAATCACTGCATTTGCCATTACAAGAAACCTTCTGCAGGCTTAAACAGTTCAGAAGAATACAACGTTCAGAAACTGCAACTGAACAAGACTAGGGTCAAGTTTCATTTAACTACCAAATACTCAAGGGTATCAATGTCTGTAAAACCATTTTTTTTTACATTAACCAGAATTGATGTTTCTTGAGTCTCAGAAGGTTCAATGGAGAATTGTGCCATCCAATTTAGTCCTGATAGAGAAGGTAACCAGAGAATGTAGAGTATTTCCAGCTGCTGCCGTAAATTGCTCCTCTATGCAAACGAAGCCATATCTGGTCTCCCTGGAAAAGCTGTAAGAGAGCATGATTGCTTGCAGTCTCATGGTCTGGAGCACCATCATTAGCATAAGCAGATACAAGAACTTCTTCATTCTTCATTAGATTTACATACAGAGGAACGTTTACAGCAAGCTTTAGCATGTGGAAAATGAAGACGTAGGTACCATTTACTGGACACATAAATCGCCCAACTTGGAAGTCAAATGTGTCACCTAAATTGTTCAGCAAAAGATCAAACACAATTGGCTGATCTAGAGTGCCAGGGGCAAAATTGGAGGTCCTGGCTGCAGAGAAAGCCACTCGCATTTGCTGAGGAAGAGGGTAGACATGAACTGGTAGAATGGTGGCAGTTTGGCTTGTTGCAGACATATCCAGAGAAGAGATGCCACGAGAATCACCCTGCCCAGAATCTGTACTATTGAAGCAATCTTCCCTGTCTGAGCTACTCATCTGAGATGATTCAGCCCAGCCTGGAAGAGAATTGAAATATTTCAAACATTTAAATGCATTAGTTTTACATAAAAAAAAAAAACAAACAAAACTTTGGCCTTAAATGTAGATGTTTCAAGCTGCCAATAATTAGATATGGTGTAGTGTATTAAAGTCTGTGTAGGATTATAGACATGCCACTGTTACAATGCCCAAGCCACATTGCTTGGAATACTACACAATCTACACCAAGATCAGAGCTACTTAAACTTTGACCTACCTCTGGAATTTGCACGGGTGGTTGAGGTTCGTTTATGGCCGAGGTTTGCAGTGCTCCCATCCTAAATTAAAAAATAAAAACACTAGACTGAGCTACAGTTCTTTGTTGGCACTTTGCCAATACAGGCTTGTAGATGGGAAGGCTGAAGTTTGGCTTTGAAGGCAATATTTCCTTCACCAACAGGGGAACTACAGGAGAGCATTCATAATACACCCCCTAAATTTTGGAAAGTAGATACAAGAATCTTGAAAAAGACTTCAATAAAATACCAGCTTACCCTAGATATAAATGGTGTGGGATGCACCATGCCTTGGCCAGATATAGAACCAAAATTCCCATTTGTCACACACTGAGGACCTCTATAGCTCTCTGGGCCTGAGTAGAATAAATGAAACAGATTAAGATGTAGTATACACAAGCACTAAAGATGCAAATTACTCGAGAGGTGAATGGGACAAAGATAAATATCAGAGATGTGACAATAATGGGGCCTGTGGAAGCCATGTTGTTAGATGTAAGGATAAATTCAGGAGCCACCAACTAAAATCAGAGTTCCCTGAGCAAAACATGAACATTGGCAGAGTACATTGTTAATATTCAGGTGTGCTCTCATGAAGGCAACTACACACAAGTTCTATACAACAAGGAAAATTGATGTTGTATCAGAACCCAATACAGTATAAAGGTTCCTTTAAAATGTTGGACATTCTGTTCCCCATAAGAGAAGGCTCCTACCAACCTTTGTATCCAGTTGGGCAGCGAAACCCATTAGTCATTACTCTGCCTCTGCTAGATCCTCGGACTGTACCCCGGCTGCCAACAAATGATTGAGTCATTCTGGGCAAGAGATTTGGTGTGGATGTGTAGCATGGTATGTTCCCATTCACCTGAATGCCAGCAGAAGCATATGGACTTCCTGTTAAAAAAGGACCAGGCAAGTGAACATTCAAGGGGGTTATTCACCAAAATCTGAATTGTTGCGTATAGGTGCGAATTTGACAGATAAAGACAGTCGCAATAGGCTTCTATTGTCGCAGTTGTGACTTTATTATGGGAAAATTGTCACAATCTTAACACTAAAAAAAGTCACGGATTTACTATGGGAATCTGCGGTTTGCAAATTCGACAGTCGAATTTGCACCTTAGCGAATAACCCCCTCAGAGTCAGTGTTTCAATGGCATCTACAGGTTGACTTTTTGCAAAGTCTCCCTATCATACCGATGAGCTTAGTGTTCACCTGTCAGAGGCTCTTGTATTTGGGAACTTTGATCTCCAATGCTAGTGTCCAGTGAGCCGTGGGGCAAAGTCTGTGTACTTGCAGTAGTGAATGTCTGATTGTATCCAGGGGAAAAAGGGATCTCATTTTTCAGCTCTTGCTCCTTGCGTGCAGGTAGTGGGGAATTAACTTTAAAGACCTAAAAAAATAAATAAATAAATTAAAAAAAAAGTGTGAGGGCTCTGGCACAGGTCAAAATCAGCTTCAGGTCTACACCTGTGTACAGGACTGTAGAATCCATTGAATCTCCTAGCTATTCCCAGTTTAAAATATGGCATTAACAGGAGGCTGTAATGATATTACCATGATGCAATATACCCAAACAATACATTGGGGGGGGGAATTCACCATAGACGACTCAAGTGGTCTCGCTGAGACTAATTTCTTTAAAGCGTTCGCTGATGTCTAAGTGCAGGACATCAGCGAACGCATAACAATCTGTGCAAAGTGAGGCGAAGGATCCGGACCTCACTTCGCACTTTGGTGAATTCCCCACCCCCCTCCCCCCAATGTATTTTGTGTTTGGGTATATTGCATCATGGTAATATTACAGCCTCCTGTTAATGCCACATTTTAAACTGGGAATAGCTAGGAGATTCAATGGATTCTACAGTCCTGTACACAGGTGTAGACCTGAAGCCGATTTTGCTGATTTTATTAAATTTCATTATGGAACAAAGCCTACCTAGCGGTGCCAAGATAAATAAAATCAGAAAGTTATTTAGCCAAGCACAAGCAACTGGCATTTAGCATGTCTGCCAGTATGTGGAGTCAGCTTCCCTTCAAAGTACTGTATCTATATACTGTAGTATACTACATTGCTAAACAAGATCATAGAAGAAACTTTTTGCTTGGGCTCCTTTCTGCAAGTAGTTTAGTTTACCGTCTGCATTCCTTGAAATGGGGATGTATTCATCACTGGGGTACTTCTAGGGGACATAGGGGAGCATTGTAACTGTAAAGCTTGAGTGTTTTTCGGAGTCCTTGGAGACAGCAGCTGATCAGCAGCTAGAGGAAGTGGGATCTGTTAATATAGAAAAAGTTAATCTGGGTAACAGGGTCAAACATCTAGGTCACCACTTGGTAGATCAATTACTGTGTGGTGGGAAAACCACTATTTTGGTAAGCCAGTCATTAGCTCAAAAAGCCTTTCACTTACCGAACTTCTCTCCAGTATTGGATCAGGAAGATCTGAGCTGGTCTTGTCCAAGGGCTCAGTAATGCAACTTTCCTCTGCAAGTGGATCTGAAGCAGGTTGCTGAAAATATTTCATTATTAGGCATTACATAGACAGCCTTAGTTACATATTTTAAGTGTGGCTAAATCTCAGACAACTGAATCCTAACTGTAGGATTATATGTACAGTAAGCATGAGTATTTCCCATTTCAGTACACAGCTGCCAGTGGCAGCTTCATAGACCTGGAGCTGCTTAACATAGTTCATGTCCTACAATCTCTATCTAGGTATTCCAAGTGTGAGAAAGTTAATGTTTGTAGCCAGTAAAGTTTGGGAAGGTTTCAGGATTAGTCACATAAGAGTATAAAGAGGAGTAAAATTGGGAAAATAAAGTATTGATCTGTTTTTGAACAAAGTCCTTTATTTAGTAGCCAATATCCCTAAAAGTGCAGAAAAAAAAAAAAAATTCCCTGCTCTATTTACACTGTGCAGGATGAGGGGGTTATTCACTAAGGTGCAAATTTGACTGTCGAATTCTCAAACCACGGAATACAACAAATCAGTGACTGTTTCCCCACTGTAAAGTCGTGACTGACAGTAGCAGTCTATTGAGGCAGCTGACTTCACACCTATACACAATATGGACTTTAAAAAAAAAATCAGACATTTAGGAGGCTTTTTCCACTAGTCTGCTCCTGGATTGTAGACTCAGTAACTGACCCCTCAGACTAAAATTCGTTAGAAACAGTTCTCTCTCACGTTTCATATATGGTTTGGAGCACAAAAAGTTTTGGGAAAATAAAACCAGTCTAAACCCTTCAAATTTCGAATATGGGCTTCCTGTGAGATGACAGAGTCATGGTCTGTGGAAACTAGTTTCACAATAGTCAATAAGCCATACTAACACCCAGGGACAGTTAATACACTTGCAACATTAAGTGGCTAATTGTGTGTAGGAAAACCAGCTAAATTTGTGGAAAATGCAGGAAATAGTCTGGGGGTGGTGTCAACTATGAAAGTGCCATTAGCCAGTTGTTTAAGGGGAAGGTCAAAATCAAATTTCCTGGGTTTATGGTCATGTTGAATTCAGCCAGTAAATGTGAGGTAAAGTCCCCCAACTCCTAGGAAGGACAACCAGAAGGGTGGTTCCATCTTTCATAAGAGATTGCCCTGCTCCAGCGATCAGATCTATAAAAATCTCACAATATAGCTTGGTCCTAAATCCACTCATCAATAGAACCATAAGAAATAAGAGTTAGAGCAGAGGTTATCACCGGTAACAATAAGTCACAGGTTATTAAAGGTTACAAAAAGTTGTACGCATCACTTCACTATTACCCACATTATCCAGATGTGGTGTATGCACTAAACTCTCAGGAAGTTCTGGCAGCATTTCACAAGGAACTCCATCATCCTTAGTCTCCAATACCTGTGAAACCTACAGACATGCAGCTTGTTAACCGAGATCCAAATTACCTCCCCCATCCCAAAAAGATTACTTGTTACCATAATAAACTGATCCTAGTATCCAAAATGTGTCAGAATTTGGAAAATTTTACTTTTAGTGACTGCTAAAGAAAACAGACTGCTCAGTGGTTCTATCAAATAGGTTTTTGGAGGCTTATGATTTTTTGAGAAGAACTGCAACAGTCTCTCTCAAAGATATTAGCCAGCTATTCGTGTGTAACCCCTAAGTGACTAGATGTGTATACCCAGCATATGCAACTAAGGAAAGCCATGAAATAGAAGCCATCCCATTTTGGAGTAAAGTGTACAGTAGTTAGAGCCAGTCAGATAACTTTATGCAACATACCTCCTCGTGTTTTAGTTCTGGGTCACTCTTCTGGGTTGGCTCAGAGGAAACTAAAAGCAGACATTGCATTTACTGATACAAAATGCCAAGGATTAAAGCATTTAAAGAACAAATTCAACATTGTCATTTTGGAAGCAACTCTGATTTTACATTTGGGGAAGGAAAAGAAAATTTATAACACATTTGCCCAATATATTTTGATATTTTAATTTAAGGAGAGTTTATGCAGCAAATTTTTCAAGTCACTATTGTTTAACTTAAAGTGTAACTATAATCAGATTACACCTTTGCATATGCAGTACTATACCCCTATTGAGAAGCATTTCTCAGCCAGTAGTTTCATGTGATGCAGAATGAATGAGTAGGCAGCATGGAAAAACTTCTGCACTAGGCAGTGTGTGCGACATGAACTGGCCAGTTTTCCATGAAAAGGGTACACCCCTGGACATATTTGCCCTATTTACTACTTAACATCTGCACACAAGTCAGCTTTCCCTCTAAGCTCCTGCATTCCATGCTTAATTTATGTGACCAAAAGGTCAACACACTGCTTAACCAATAGCAGTCAGGCAACTTACCTTCTCATGTTGCCTAATTTGCAGAACAAAGGGGCAGGGGAGGAAAATGTCAGCTTTCAGGAAAACAAACTGCAAGTATTATTTCTTTCCTAAACACAGCAGTCTTGAGACACTAGGAGATTCACATCCACAATATTTTATTTCACCTACCCACAGAAGGTTTCTCACAAGGCAGCTGCGACAAGATGTCTTGAGTTGTAATATCAACATCGAGCATAGAATCCTTAAATAAAAATTTTAAGTTAAAAAATGTGGCATGGGAGGAGCTTACTTCTGAACAGTTGTCATGTATCTAACCAGACCTAGAATCCATTCTACCAAGATTACACCCATTCTATGGAAAAACTATTAGCTATATAGTTCTCCAGAAAGAAAAAAAAAAAAAAAAAAGTTTAAAGCTTAAGAAATCAAATTTTAACCTGTTCCCTGCACCACAATGCTGTTAGAACGTCTGTGTAAATAATACAGTGCGAACCTATCCTCAAATTTGATCTGAGAACAGATTTTGTAATTTGTTTTCAGTCTACCAAAAACCAGGTATTTTGTGTCTGCTTGATGGAAATAGGGTGAATATCTTTCTTCATTTCTCTTTCCAGGGCCTCCAGTTGCCCTGCTTAAGAGTGATGTTACTAAAACCTATTGCAAGTACAGTCGCAATGCAAAGAGCATTAGATCAGTAAGGCCAGTTTCTGCAAGTTTGCCATACCATTTGGCAAAGCATCATATGGACCTCAAGGGGTCTCTCCAGAATGACTAATGGGCTATCACTACCAAACAGGTAAGAAAAATGCTGAACTTCATCCATTACCCATACCTGCATGAAGTTATACGTTCCTTTAATTTGATCAATAAGGTCTTCCAATTTCTGTTTCCTCAGCTCTGGATCCTCAGGAAGGTTTGGAGAGGAACAGAACTTCGTAGTCTGTGGTAGCACCTTGTGGGTCTATGCAAATACAACCAAAACCTCAGTTTAAATCCAGTTCTAAAAGAAAATTTCTTAACAGTTAGGAACCGGCAAAGGAGTTTTCCCCTCAAGTGGTCCCCATCAGGAGATTTACACTAACCCGATTACTGCTCACAACAATAGGCACCTGTCCACTTGACACTATGGAAGGAAGTGGTTCCTTTTTCTTTGATGGCCCTTGACCATTCATTGCAGCTGGAATTTTTAAATCCGTAAGACATCTGTCCAAGAGCTAAAAAAAAACAAAACAAAACAAAAAAAAAAAAAAAACAAACACACACACGTTACAAAGCTATTAGAAACAATGCCCCATAGCTATCTGAAACTGGTTTTCATCAATGCAGCCTGGTAAGCCACTAAAATTTTGAGCTCAGCTATACATATGAGATATTGGAATTGTCTAACTGCAGATCAATAAGAGCTTGTAGATTTTCAGTTCTTGTGTGAACCCTTGTTTGGAAAGAGGTGCAATCTCCCCTCACTCCATAAAGACATACAAATTTGCCTGTTCAAAAGGAAGAACAAAGTTTTGCAGCATTACATATTGTAAGAATTGTGAAGCATACACCTACCACTAAATTTTTTCCCTAGAAGTCATTGACACAAGTCCCACAACTGGTTCAGCCAATAGCCTTTAGTTTGGAAGTTTAAGTGAACTCCATTAAGCCAGTGGTGCTCAACCTACGGCCTGTGGGTTATATCCGGCCTGCATCAGAGTGGAGCTGAGGTATAATGCGGCTACCTGCCTGCACTCTGAAGTCTCCTGCTGCCAGAGCTCCTGGAATATCAGACTTCATCCAAATAAAGTCGCATATCCAAGGAGCTCCAGCGGCAGGAGACTTCTGGGAGGCATGCAGAGAGCCACATTATACTTCGTTGCACCAAAGACAAGCCTGCACACAGGTACAGGGGAGACTGAGAACAGATGGATAATGAAAATATTGTAGCAGTCACGGCTTTACTATGCAAGATTGTCGCAGTTAACTTCGAAATGGCCTGTGACACACGTGCCGCTAATTTATATGGCCCCCAGGCCAAAAAAGGTCCGGCATCACTGCATTAAGCCATCTAAGCTCAACTCCCATTGGATTTCGTTGCAAGACAATCTGGGTGTGGCTAAGAGGAAAGCTAGTAGTGCTTGCAACGCAACTTGGTTACCATGCAAAGTCAAAATTAACAGCTGATGCCCATCAAAGCAGGGTGAAAAGGATGCACAAGTCAGTAACCTGGTTTTAAAAGCCCCATGAAGAAAACAAAATGGAAAAAGGAGACAAACCCTAACCCAATGGGAAAGATTAAGGGGCCCAGTGACAAATTCATTTAAGACAAACTGCTTTTTCATTGAGTTATTGTCCACAACCCAAATTTAGAAACAGGAATATACCTTTATGGTAGGAACTGGTTTCACTTCAGGAGAATCCTTGAGCACTCTCTCCCGCCTCTATCAACGCAAAAGTTTGCAAGTTAAAGGGGAATTATAGTCAAATTACATCTTTAGATATGCAGTACTATACCTTAGTGATTAGTGATCAGTGTTCCCCCCCCCCAGTACAGTCATATGCAAAAGTTTGGGCACCCCTATTAATCTTAATCATTTTTAGTTCTAAATATTTGGGTGTTTGCAACAGCCATTTCAGTTTGATACATCTAATAACTGATGGACACAGTAATATTTCTTGATTGAAATGAGGTTTATTGTACTAACAGAAAATGTGCAATATGCATTAAACCAAAATTTGGCAGGTGCAAAAGTATGGGTACCCTTATTTTATGGATTTGAACACTCCTAACTACTATTTACTGACTTACTGAAGCACAAAATTGGTTTGGTACCCTCATTGAGCTTTGAACTCCAT
>WMED01003644.1:0-10670 GCA_019650415.1 Pipa parva
AACTGGCGCAGTCGCCCGAACTGTTTGCACTACTTCGGACTTTGGTGAATTCCCCCCTTAAGGTAGTGTTGTTTTGTATATGAATGTTATGGTTGTTGTCAGTGTGGAAATTCACAGTGTGAAAGTTGGCAACTTAGATTGTCCAGATGGTACTGATTACTCACAGTTTGCATTATGAGAAAAAAGTTTAAAAATATTTGCAGCATTTTGCCTATGATTTGGAAAGTTGCCTCATTTAAACTGATGTAAAAGCATGTTGTGTATTTTATTACATAGTTGAATATGCTGCACCCAAGGAGTCGGATTCTGAAGAAAACATCTTAATAAATGCTGCAGTATAGTCATCGAGTTGAGAGAGCTGTCATTATTGGAGACACTGCTCTCTAAAGAGATGTCTGTATTACGCAATGTAATGTTCAGCTGATGTGAATAATGAAATGGATATCTAATAGAATATTTATTTGGTTAGAGAGATATTAAGTTAGCAAAGCATGAATTGTAATCTCCTTTTTTGAGGTGACACAGTTGCTCATAGAATTTTAATCATGTGCCAATAGATCAGAGTTTTACTTTAGTGTGAAAAATCACATTTAACTGTGTAACTGTTGATGGTAATGCAGCTCTGTAACTGTTTATGGTAATGCAGCTCTATTTTATTCTGTTAGTCTTGACAGTTTTCTAAATAATTATTAGCAAATTTAAAAGCCTTACTTTTTTGTACTTAAAGGAGACCTAAAGATATAAAAAAAAAAACAAACAAAAAAAAACTTACCTTATATAGAGATGAATCTCAGTTACAGCATGAATTGTGCTATAATTTCCTGCCACCGCTGCTTAATTCACAGCACAGGCTGACACAGAAGTGAGCGTGAAGCTCCTTCGACTTTGTTGTGCCGGCCTCGCACATCATCATGCTCATTGTGGAGAATGTTCTCATTGGCCCCTGCAATGAACGTGATGATGTTCAAACCATTTTTCACTGCCAGTACAACCAAGTGGGAGGAGCTTCACGCTGGCTTCTGTGTCAGCCTGTGCTGTGAATCAAGCATTGGTGCTGGGTAATTACAGCACAGTTCATGCTGTGACTGTTATGATTCATCTCAATATAAGGTAAGTTTTTTTTTTTTAATACATATTTTTTATTTTATACCTTTTAGTTCTCCTTTAAACTGGCTTAAGGATGCATATACATGAACATTTGTGAGGTATCTACCCTTTAATGTGGTGCATTTAAAAAAAAATGTAATTCAATTAGGTTCGAATCCAACTGTGACCACAACAGGAACTGTTTTTCTGTATGTGACAGATACATTCATCCAGCTCTTGGTGAGGTCAACGGACTTGCATGATTTGCCATTTTTTGTAGTTTTCACCTGCTCTGCTAAAGTGCTTTATGATCTTTCAAACTTGATATTCTCTTTCATTTTTACATAGTTTCTGTTAATTTAAACTGTTTGCTGAAATGGAAAGAAAAACAATAAAAACATGAATGGTAAAATTTCCTGAAAATTAGTACTTTTGACATTTTAACCATTTTAGGCTCCTTAATATTTTTTTTTTTTTTTTTTTATAGTTATTGATAATTGTTATTCACATCTATATAGTTATTACAGTATATTCTACAATAAATTATACCATTTATATACTTGCCTAAAATGTTTATTTTTACAGTTTTGGCTACCCATATGGACTATCATGAACAGGTTTCTTGCTAATTGTTCCATGCTAATAAATCTCTGGAGGCACAAGTTTCAGAGTACTATCTTCATCCTGAGAAAAATTAGGAAATGCTGGCTAACATAGTTGTTCAGTTTTACATTTGTACGGCATAGTCTTTAAAGGTAAAATGAACACTTCTTTCTAAAACTGGACTGTGAGTAACAAAATGACTTCTGGTGAGAACAGTGCTTACACATAAGGAAACAAGATAAAACAAATCTTGAAATTTTTAGCTGTGCTACAAGCATCCAGGGCTTAAACGAGAATGTTTCAAAAAGCAGGAAATGAAGATACTAGAAAAATTCATACAACAACTTTGCAAACCTTGCAATGCCCAGATTATAAAGGTTACAGCTTTCTTGCTTAGGATATTTTATATTACCCCCTTCAAGACACAGTATAGGATAAAAGTTGATTTATTGTTTAATTCATGATGTTTAGCCAGTTACAGTTTCTGAAAGTCATTTTGATTAATTGTTTGTAGTATTCATTTGCATGTGTTCTTGTTTCCTTAACAGTTATTATTAAGACTGATGGGTAATTATTTGTTCTCAGGTTGCAGCTTTACTATGGAACACCTAGAAGCCTTTTGCATCCAACTGTAAAGGACCTAAATGAATGTAAGTTTTCTATGTCTCATGTAACAGTAAATATATTTCTTTATACATAGAAGAATAATAGAGTATATGATACAATTGAAACTTTCTCTTGAATAAATTGTTAGGAGTGAAATAACTAATGTAGTGGTAACGCAATGGCAGCTTTTGCAATAACTTTAGTAATTATATATCCTACCAGTGGCCATCAGTATACTGCAAGAATGCATATGAAGTTAGTAAGTAGAGTATGATAACATGGGGGAACATAAGGTAACACACTGGGCTGCATAGTTTAAAGGAGAACTTAACTTTTGAGTCTGGGGTGATTCTTAAGGGGGACTTTATATACTTACCAATCTCAACCTTTTCTGGTTCCTGCTCTGTGCTAAGCCAATCTTCTTTTCTTCAGTTCCAGCACTGCAATCCCCCTCAGTTCTTGCTTCCTAATCAACATCACTGTGTCTAGCAAGTGCTGAAGCAGTATTAAGTCAGAATTCTGCTTCTGGGTTTCTCCAGTGATGTTGAAGGGAATTGCTGAAAATGAAGAAAAGAAGATCAACTTTAATACAAAGCAGAAGGCAGCACATGTTTAACTATATTGACACCCCCCCCTTAAGAATCATCTCTAGACTTATGAGCTTTAAGGTTTCCTTTAATATCAACAAATTCACTACAGATACTACACACCCTAAGTCTATGTGAATACAGACATTTAGATACTCTATGAATGTAAGAAATTTGCAATAGCATATTATAAAAATGCAGACTCACAACTAAAATTACTCTGAAAATTCAACATGCGAATGAAAACGAAGTATGAAGAGAAATGTCTTCTTTACAGAAAAATACCCAATATGTGTCGATATTCGTAAGTGTTCAGAAGGCAAATACCCTAAAGCATTTTCATCTGTGTTAGTGTACCAAAACTCATTTTTATGGATATAGATTTATGGGTGCAAGTCTGCATAAAATCCATTGGTATCTGTTAGTTTCCTGACATCCAAAATGGAAGTATATTTCCAAGCACAATTTCAACTAATTAAAAAAAAAAAAATTCTTTAAATCTAAAATTTAGTCATGCCATGCTTGTTATTGAGGATGCCATCTCTTGTGGAAATCTGAGGTTCCAATGGTTTCTTGAATCTAAAAAAACTTCTTTGAAACATAAAAATTAGAATTATCATCACCAAAGTATATAGTGAAAATACTTTCAGAAGATTAGGCTTGGCATTCTTTTTGCTGTTAGCACAGAAGTGCGAACCCTTGTGGAGATCTCTGTTTTTTGATAGTTTCCTAATAGAATAATCAAGATGCTTTGTTTTGTGTGTGCAAAATTCTCAGTGTAATTACTTATGAAAATCTATGTTTTCTACCAGTTTCCTGACATCATGTTTCATTGTAGGACAGGCTGTGTGCAGACACTGGCGTGGATATGGGTCAGTCATGCTAACTGGAGTTGTTTCAGACTCACTTATTCTATGTGAAGCAATTGGGACAAATAGGCTGCTATTTCAATATTTCTGAGGGGAAATGTGCTGTGTAAGGGCAATCAGAACTGTTGGGGGGGGGGGGGGGGGGATAGTTGGGCCTGTTAGGGAAGTCTGTTGTCTGGAAGCAATTAGGGCTGAAGGGGCAGTTAGTGCCATGAGAACAGTTAGGACTATAGGGAAAGTTTGTGGGTATAATGGAGTCTGTGTGGTAATCTGGGATGTGTGGGGACAAGTAATGTGGGTGTGTGGGTGAGTAATCGGGTCATAGATGTACAGGGAACTTTGGAACAATCTAGGGTAGTTGGAGAACAGTTGGAGCAATCTGGTGCTATAAGGGTGTGTATGGAGTATTGGGGAGCAACATGGGGCTGTCAGGTGGTCATAGGAGCCCAAGAGGGGTGAGCCTGTGAGACATTGCTTTGCCTTCATAACAGGTAAAATATTTGGTTCCAGAGAATTTCCAATAATATTTGTCAGTTAATATATAGGGAAAAATCCTGATTTGTCAGTGAAGAGAAGTTTTTAATGAAGCTTTAACAGGTGGGTGCTCTGATACCTTAAATGCAAGTAAGTAACACATTCATGGCAAAAAAAGTATTATTGAAGTTGTTATATGCCAGTTGTACAGGTTTTTGGGCAAAGACGTATGTGAGCAGGAGCTAAGACATTCCATAGTGGATGTACATTAGATTAGCAGAGATGTCTACTTATTAAAGTGGAAAAGGATTCACTTGCCTTATATCAGCTCTCCTATAATGGTAAATACTGTCTAGTTGATTGTTATTGGTAACTAGAACTGCGTAAATGATTGCACCTGTTGCCTTTCTCTGATTTTATTTACATGCATGCATGCACACACACAAAGTCTTGATTTGCACCAAATAAGACTGAATTCAGTTTGAAACCAAAGTAGTGCCTTTCGTTTGCAGTCTAAGATGAATGTCTTAAGTATGCCAGCTGCCAATCTCAGTATCTTTATATTTCTTTTAACTAAGCAACAATATTTATACATATACTAATCTAAACCCTCATGTCTTAAAGTTTAATTAAAGTTATGGACAAAACTATACATGTATTTTAAATTTATAAAGTATAAACCTAAACTTAGACATTAAAATATAAAAACGATTTTGGGATCAAGAGTTCTTACTTCTTAATCAAACAGCCCTGCTCCTCCTCCCATTCTGTGTACAGACTCTTCCTTAGCAGTGCCGGTTAGCCCCGCCCCGAGTGACATCACAAACCATACAGAGAGACTGTATTCCTCCTCCTCTCCTATCTGAAAAGCCTGTTTTATAGCCCCGAGCATGTGCAAATAAGACCTGTCCTGCAGATAAGAACTGTTTGACAACCTGTACTTGTCAGAAGAGTCAATTAGAGGAGGGGGAGTGTCATTAACTCTATACTGCCCATAGCAGGAAACAATCACTGAAACAATGGAGTTGCAGAGGGATTATTTAGCTCTGCTGAGTTAAGAGGCGAGTCAGGAATTTCTTAATCGATATATTGCTTGACAGTAGGTAAACAGAGCTTTATTTATATACAGGGTTTACTTACACTTTAACGTTTAAGTAAAAACATTTTAGATGTCATTCATAAACAGGATATTTTCCTTTTAATCCTCTAATGTAATGAAACGTATTAGTAAAGATGACAATAATCAGGCGGTTATGAGTTCTAATTTCTCCATCATGCTATTGTGATAACTACTATATGATACAATTATGGTTCTCTAACTGCACAGGAAGCTTTAAATAACACAGTATATGCAAGGAAGAACACTTCAATTTATCTTATACTTCTAGATAATCCTGCATAAAATGAAGTCTTGGAAAGTTTGTAAATCAGCCTGAAGGAAAACTGGCAAGAAAGCCAGAAAACATATCAAAGATAAATGTTCTTAATTTTCTTTTATATACACACTGATAAAAAGTAATTTGAAGTGCACTTTATACTATGCCTTATCACTTTCAATAAGAAACATCACTCCTGTGCAGAATCGCAATCTGTTTTGTTATTGTCATGTGAAACTTTTCACGCTAGTTATTTGGTTAGTTTTCTGCCACCTAAAGGATTGATAACAAAAAATATTAATTTTCTTTGCTATTTTTTCTATGCGGTACATGTAAAATTATTTTACATATCCTCTCTCTATTTGCAAATCAGATTTTTTTGTTAGTAGCATGAACATGCTATGTCACATGGGGGTTAACCCCACATACCTGTGGCAAGCGTTTCCATAGTATGCAGCCTTGATTTGTGTCAGGTGGCCAAAAACCCTTGAAAATTCTTGCATGATTTCGCAATAATCAGTACAGTTGCAACATTTTGTCGGGAAGTGTTCTGTCTCAGAGCCATTCTGTTCTAGGTGGTACATTTAATGTACATCATATTAACAGATCTTTCATATAATATCACCACTTATGTTCTCTATCTGTTGTGGGGGTTACCTTGTCAGTGATCTTAATCTGTACAACAGTAGATTAATTAAAAGTCTTTGTTTTATTTCAGAAATTCTTGCAAAAAAAAAAAAAAAAAAAGCTCATAACACAATCTGTTAGCTATTTCACAGTCTCTCAAAAAATAAAGGGTTGCTTTTGCCTCCATTTTGGATTACCTCATTTTCCTTGTAAATTAACCACTCCTTGACGGTTGACCTCACTCTGAGCATCTCTTTCAAATTCTGTACTTCCCAATCATCTAAACCTTATTAAGGTCTCTGGATAGTCATGTAACAATAGAGGTCACAGCTCCAGGGGGATCTGTACTCCCTGGTGCTTGCACCTTTTGCCCCCCCAGATCCCACTAAGTGACTTTAATTTGGTCTGGAGGATGTATGCCCCGGTGCTGATCATGCTCAAGGGCCTCTGGTTGGAAAGTTCCATCACTGCTTTAAAACTTAAAATGGACACTATTACCAGGACTATGTGAGCATGTAGGGTTGAATATAACATCCATCAAGTGCCATACCTTTCACTGTAATATTTTAATTTCAGCCAAATGTCCAACAAAAATGGGTTGTACTAGCAAAAATAAATGTTATATAGAGAGAATATATAAAAAGCACCATAACAGAATACAGGAGCATATTTGAAATAGCAAATAAGAAAAAAATTGATTATAGTCTATCTAGATATTTTTAGAATGTATAAAATGGTAATATACATTGTTTTAGGTTTCAAGGGATTGATGTATGTTTTTTTCATAGGTTGATTGATGTATGTTTAACAATGGTGTGTTATTGTGAATATGGTTTACATAAAAAGATGGTGAAGGTGTACCAAATGCTATTACCGTAAAATAATGAATACAAATGCCTCAATAAAGATGTTGTTTTTGAAAATGTATGCAATATTCCTAAACTCTGTTACAAACATAGACTAATTATAGTAAATATAGATATTAAGAATATCTGTTAGAATAAGCACAACCCATGTATGCAAGTCTTATCGTACACATACAGTTTACATATTTGTTGGAAATATCTTAGCAATTCCCATTTGCATCCTCTTTTAAATAATTGGTTTGTGTAAAAAAAAAAAAAAAAAAAAAAGTATACAGTTCCCTTTTGCATCCTTTTTTACATTAATTACTGATATGTAAAAAAATGATAATTCATATTTGCTTTCTTTTTTACAATAACTTTATCATTAGGCATACTTTTAATGGTACCAAAAAACACACAAATAAGTGCAGCGCTACACAAAATAAAAATAAATAAATGGAACTTATGTTGTGAAATTCAGTGTCCTCTAAGGAATAAGTTTCTTTGTGAATGAGTTGCAGCTCTTCTTCAAACAAATGGAGTATTCCCCACTCCAGTGAAAACAAACAAGTGATCCAACCTATACAAAAAAGAAAAGCGCAACAAAGACACTATATAGTGCCTTATCACTAATATATGATGTGTAGAGAGTAGAACCTAAAGACCCTGGATAATTTCACTCTGTGTAGTGGAAAAAGAAACACCACCAATCAAATCTTAAGTGGATGATAGTGATTAAACGGATTTTAGTGATAACTGCTCACCAGATTAAATAACTGTGTCAGCATATCAGAAAATGGATCATACAGAACGAGCTTCTCTGTTTTCTTTAACTCTTCAAGTGCAACATGTCATCCTATCATAGCAGTGCCATATGACAAGAGAACAGAAAACAACTCATAGTATAATATGACTTTAATGTTATAAGATAAAAAATGACAGTTACTCACAAAGGCTTTTTTTGAATGAAGCGCATTAAAAGCCGCTCAGGGCTAGATACAAACTAACTCCACAGTCTCTGCTACAGCAACTGATACTGTTCTTGGATTGGCAGTCCAAAACAGGGACAGGCAGGCATCGGTATCTCCCCTCGATGCGTTTCGTTGACCAAATCAAGCTTCTTCAGGAGAAAAATGGAGATTTCCAACCTCCAATAGTATTTCCAATACTTTTAATGATGTGCTTTATTCTTCATGAGTTGAAAAACTTTGCAACCATTTCTTTTCATCTGCATCCTCATAACTAGTCAAGGTTAGGTCAAAATGCATGAATGCACCTAGAAATATTTTCAACTCTGCACAATGAGCATCCAGCAGAAGATTATGCCAGGATGGCTTTTAACAAAAGAAGATGCTTAGAATAAATGTATGCTGTTAAGCATTTGGAAAGCCTCACAAAAGGAATAGAGATGATTTGTTTGCAATATTATTGCCAACAGAGCAAATAGTTTTAATTAGAATCATTCATGTTTATATATGTTATTTTGGCTTTGGGAAATGAAATAACAGATCTGAGCAAAGACCTTGCTATACCAGTTTCTAATGACTAGTTTCATACTTTGACGTGTATACATCTAAGGTGAAAGGGAACACTGTTTCCACTCAAAATGCAGTGAGTGGCATCTAAGGAAGGGAGTTTCTCTCCATTATCATTTAAAAACATGTACTGGTGGCTGTAATGTCATAAAAATTTGGAAGCTTAAGCATGCATTAAGAGTGCATTATTGTGAAAAATATAAACCACAGACTTTTTTTTTTTATTATGGAAGACTTCCCATGCAGTTTAATGCCTTCCAAAAAGATTCTTGTAGAACTTTCACCTTTTTATTGAAATATACATTGTTTTCTTTTTATATTCATTTATCTGCAATCAGAAATTCCAGATACCACCTGCATGTAACAGAAGAGACCGACAAACCTATAAAACCAGTTTATTTGCAGTATAATGTGTAATTTCTTATAATGTTAATTTGTTAATTTACAAGTTTTTAAATATCTGTTGCTGATAATTAGTAGAAGCCAAGAGACGTACTGATATTTCCTCAGAAAATAACTCTAAAATTTGATTAACCTGTGATTTGCTTGGTTTCTAGTGAATAAGTATATGACGGTGATTGAAAATAGCTACATTCAATACACTTTTCGACCACACAGTGTGTTGCAAGCAGTTATGCACCTGTTTCCAGAAAACATGCTTATTTCAGGCTCTGAAAAAATACCTGGAATAATTCCGTCCCATGATAAATCAGGTGAGCTTTTTAATTATATTAGTAAATCCAGAAATGTATCTGTGTTTTAAACATTGTAAAGAAAATGAAAAACATTATTTAGTATATAGAAATAGATCTTATGGTGCATTTGATTAATTGGGTGGAGAAGGGCAGGGTTTGGGACAGAACAGGATGGGGTTAGGCGAGAGATGGCCTAGACTGGAGAACTTGAGGGTTTTCCCAGAGACCCTGAGTGCTTTCCAAACCTAGAGTCTCTGGGTGAAACCCGGCAGTTTCCCAGGTCTGATTTTAAGAGAAACAAAAAAATAAATGAGCCAGTGGCCTTGGAACCACTTAGTGTCTATTAACATCCTTATAAATTACCTTCTTTTTTATGTATTGGATTAGATTAAATCCAGCTGACGAGTTCATGTTCCTGTTTCTATATGTAGCCAGCATGATATGCAGATATATATGGGGCAGATATCAAGCTGAAGTATCAATTTTTTTGCCATTTGCATCTAGCAGTTTTCATGGTGATTGAAATGGATGCTATTGCTAGTATTATTGCTGCCTGCAGTTTTTATACACATCTCAGTCAGGTTTAGGAACAGTTGTCTTTTGGGATATTAAGCAGTTATTTTGTAGTGGCTTTGCAGCTGGGGTATGAGTTAGACGAACACATGTTCCAGGAATGAGGCAATATGATATTTAATAAAAACACTTTAAAATTATTGCTGTTCACGAAATCAAGCTGTATTCTCAACTTACAGAAAGCATCCAATAAATATGCACTCAACAACTCTCAGAAGTATATTAAACCATGTAATTGTCCCCACCCACCCTTTTTTTATTTTTTTAAACAAACAGTGCATGCCATTTTTATTACTGAAATCATTGATAAGGGATTACAAGTTTGACTTCAGAACAATTGCACAGCTGTAGAGTCATTTTCAACAATGTTATCTCTTCTGTTAGAAATGTTTTTCATATTTTATTTCATAATAGATTTTTTACTGTAGAAAATTAGACATTTTGTTTTCAGACAGATACAGTATAACAAAACTCTTAGTTAACATCTACTAACCACGGAGCTGATCACATATATTTGTTTTGTCAATATTCATATAATTTGGAAGGTTTAAATGGTTTCTACATTTTGTTAAAAGGGAAAAATTTGTATTTACATTTATAATACCACAAAATTAACAACAACAAAAGCTAAGCTAAGGAAAAGTAACTGGGATGAGTAACTTGTCTGCAAGAACTTTGAGAAATAACCATTATCTCCATAATGGTAAAACAGATCTCCTTCTATACTGTACCCTCGGCATAACTGCAGCTTGAATGTCCTGATGTTTTGCCATTGTGTGTGTGTGTGTGTGTGT
>WMED01003644.1:10680-21852 GCA_019650415.1 Pipa parva
GCAGTTGGACAGGTGTACCTAATAAAGTGGCCGGTGAGTGTATATATATATATATAAATTCATTACTCAGAACTAAAGGGTAGCCCTTCTAAGTGCTGTTTTGCTTTGAAGTGGCCAAAAATACTCTCTGGTCCTCCAGTAGAGATGGATTAAAGATATTTTTGCTTCTTCTGTGAACGTTTTTTATGCAGATATCCCCCTCCTGCCACTTTCATTCTTACTGGATTACCCAGTGGTTTGGGCTTGCTCAGATGCATTGTTGAATTCTAACAGCACTGCAGTGTAAATGTAATTAAAGCAGTGCTGTACTGCAGCATTATTTTGCTTATATTGATGCTTAAAGGGCTATAAGAACTACAGAAGTCTGCTATTCATTAAAATCAATGTATGTTAATATAAGTAAAATAAAAGCAAACTTTACTGCACTCTCTTCGCTCCAATTTATTTGCCTGGGTTCAGTATCTAGGTTTTTTTTCATATTTATAGAAACACAAAGATAAGTATAGCTTATGGGGCAGAATGACTTTTTTTTGTCACCTAATTAAAAATGTATTATAAATTATAGGCTTTCTTAACTTCTAAGTAAATTACCTCACCATTTTGTTGTGGGGGACCTTCCTAGAGGACTCCTACTACTCTTGCTTGAGCAAGTATGCTGCAGTTCTAACTTGCCTGGATATTATTTATTACATTTATACAGTTATGATTTCTGTACTTTTAACTGTTACTTTAATTCATTTTATATTCTGTTATTTTCTAGGCGATCCCTTAAGAAAACCCCAAGTTCAGAAGACCATTGTTTGTAACCTAGATCAAATCTGTTTGTTTCTCTACCCCTCATTGGAAAAGTTTGAAGATGAATTGACAAGGCTGGTTAATAGTGATCAGCTCCATAAGGTATCATTTTGCTGCCTTATTGTAATGGCTATCTTTCTGCCTTTTATATCTGATGCTCAGAATTTGACTTTTGCATTTTTCTCATGTAACTGCTTTGGGCACATCATTTTAATTTTGTGTGCAATATTCTGCCCACAGTAATACTAAATGGGAATTATGTTACCAAACTTAAATGAATTAGAACTCTCCTTTCTCTCTTTCACACATGATCTCTTGCATCCATCCTTCTCTTGGAACTTGCTCTCATCCATGCTTCCAAGGTTTTTCAAGATCAACTTTTTTTTGTCCCATGGACCCTCCTTCTTGTCTACTAAGAATTTATCCCTCAATACCAATCTTCTAGCAGTCTCATTAGGCTCACTTATTTACTGTACAGTCACTCATCTTAAAATGTACCTGACAGAGGAAATTGGTTTGCTCTGTCAGATGCACTTTTTGACAACCCCCCTTAGGTGCTCAGTGGCACCATTGCTTTTGAAGAAAAGATTGCTCATTTATATGGGAAGAGAAATTATATTTTTGGCATCTATTTTGCAGCACTACTGTGCTTCATACAATAGGGGTCCCCAATGGCAGGAGGAGAACTCATGAATCTCCTCCTGCCCAGAGGTGCACAAAATGCATGGAGCACAGAACTTCCTACACGTTGGCACAGTAATTTCACTGGAGCTGCCACTCTTTTAATGTAGCAGTCTTTTTCCAAAAACAGTGGTGTAGCTGAGTGCTGGAGAGGGGAAAGAAGCCTTTAATGTACCTGTCAGAGAGAAGTAGATGCATTTTAACCACTTTTGCTTCACCTTATAGCATGCACTACAAATACTATTGAATGTGCTTTCTGTGGCAGACGCTGTAACAAAGCATACAGAGCATTTTTCAATAGGGTATTTACAAGGAATCATGCATGTTAGGGTATCTGATAGCAGCATTAGAAAAGGTAGTTATTGAGCTGTTGATCTTCTCTGGGTAGTGATATTGCTCTTTAGGTATCCCAAGATGAAGTGAAGCTTTCATGAACAGCTACTGATTTAACCCCCAGGCTGCAGTCCAGTTCATCCTTATTATAATTTGCCATATCCATTATTGAAATATGTTACGCTAAATAATGCTATATTGTTGCATGCCAGATGTATTGTGACTTTTTCAGTAGTGATGTGGGCATTAATTGCTTGTTACAGACTGCAGAGTTCCCAACATGCATAACACACCATGCATAGAGAGTGTGCAGTTCTGTTGAATTCTATGGTAGTACATGAGATCAGAAATCTGCTTTCCGTAATAGAGTATATTTTTTGTTCTGACTATTAAAACGTTTTGCTGATAACAGATGGCTTAAATTAATACTACTATTTCTTCAGGAGTTTGGCAACGCTAATGGAGAATCTGTGCTAATTCAAGAACGAAGACTGCATATTGGTGTTCATAATGGTTGTGTATTTGTGCAGAAACCACAAATTGTTGTTGTAGTCCCAGAGGCTGAAATAATCCAAGGAATCACTACTAGTCTGAAAAAGAAGTCTACATCCCAGCATAATATGAGGTATTCATTAAAGCTTGGGAGCAATTTTGCATGTTCTTATTAAATGTTCTGTAGCAATTGCATTATACCTAATTGAAAAAAAAATTAATTGAATATACTGTAAAATGTAAACTGTGTATATTTTTATTCATTAAATCATAGACATAAAATAATTACTTTAAGTACATTCTACACACAAGGTCATAGATTTACAGAAATATTAGTCAAATGTTTATAAAATGCCAGTAAACATTGGCAAATGGTTTTGTCAATGAAAATGCCATATGCAGGGGTTGAGTCCATATAAGATGGTAATTTTCCCATTTTAGGCCAGTCTGGTATAAATTAAATCAGTTGCTATAATTTTTATAAGGTTTATTTTTAATTTTGCATTTTACCTCAGGTCAGTAATACCTGGTACAATGCTGTTTTTTTTCCTGTCACCCTATCGGTTAACTAGGTAAGCCAAGTGGTTCTTTGGAGCCTTTGATTTTGACATTAAAATTGTTGCATGACCAACTAAAGGCACATTATCAAATGTGTTTTACTATTATTTTCCTTTTTTTTTTTTTTTATTTGTTTTATTTGTTTTATTTTTACCATTCTGTAGTTCACCAAAGGGTGTAACTATATGACGTATGTTACTCTACTTCTCCATCATCTTAGAAATTGCCATATTGAATTCAATTTAATTCATTCATTTTAAAACCTCATTGGTAAGCTAACTGGCTTACCTTCAAGCTGCTAAATTTCTCTGTTTCACACTGAAAAGGAGAACTTTGGTGGTTCAGAGAGCACCGAGCTTGTTCCACCCCCCTCTGTCCTTTGACCCGGTGCTTATAATAAACTGCACTGTGTCTTAGCATGACTTGCATATGTGCAGTCAGAGACTGTGTCAGAGACCAGCTTCTTTACTAAAGCACTGTGCTTCTGCTATTGTGCCAGCTCTCTTTAGGCTTCAGTATCACTTGTATGCAGAGGACACCCATGTTACTTATCCACTGGTGTGATAACACCTGAAATCTAGACTTAAATATTTAACTTTCTCTTGGCAATCTCCCCTTGTATGGCCCTTAGCCATCTCAAATTAAATCTTGCTAAAACAGAATTGATTATATTTCCAATCAAACCTGGCCCTACTCCTGCCTTTTCAATTCTAGTTGATGTTGTAATTATTAACCCTGTAAATTTTTCATGTTGTTTCGGGATGACTTTTGACTCTCTTTCCTATTCTAAGTGCATTGCCAATTTTTCTTTTGGTAACATTGCCAAGGTCCATTCTTTCACTCTCAGGCCAATACTAACACCATCATGCATACCCTTGTCTTGGATTACTGCAATACCCATCTATCTGACCTTCCAGCTTTCCATCTCTACCCAATCCAGTCTATTTTAAACTCTGTTGCCAGGATTCTCTCCTAGTATTTTGGTTGTGTCAGAGAATGTCATGTAGTAGATTGTTAATACAACATGTGAATGCAAGTTGTTTGTGATACTTTTGTTTCGTAGCTCTTCTTATTTCCTAATTAAGGTAGGAATTCCTAATTAGTTTCTTAGTTTGCTAAAAATAAAAAATAAAAACTTTATTAGACAGTACCTTTTTCATACATTCCATTTTGCCAAATAGTTTGGTAATCTGATGTTTGTTTTTTTGTTTTTCCACTTTTATTCTTAATTTAAAGTGTTTGGTGTTCTAATAATCCTTGCTTTTGCAAAATCTGTCTATACAGAGAAATATTTAAAAAACTTCTAACATAGTATTTTTTCTAAAAGCTCTTCTGCACAGGCCCTAGCGGTAAGGAGTCGAATACGCCTGCCCGAAATGGTCAATCATCCTGGATTTGTCATTGTCTTTCAGCTTGAATATGTGTTTTCTTTTCCCAGTGGACTCAACGCTAAGGTACTGTTAATTGAAGAATTCCTGATTGTGAGACACTTAAGTTACTTAAACACATGTCGGGTTTAACCAGAATTAAGCATATATACTATAGTCATTTGTAATGCCTGCATTTGTTTTCTGCAAAAGAAATACCTAATTTATCAGATCTACCTTTTTTTCTATATATATTGCTCTATAAATGCTAAAACAGTTGTTGGCAAAATGAAGTTTTCTTTTAAAGTGTTGTTGGTTGTACATAGAATGATTTCTCTGCCAGCATATGCATATTGGCAGATGATCCTTACATGGATACCAGATTGGCAGACAGTTCTAAATGATAAAACATTTTTCAGCCTTTTTTTTAATTATCAGGTTGGTGTTTCCTGCCTGCCAATGACCACCTATAATCTGTTTAGTCTAGCCTTAGTCTAGTATCAAGTTTACCAAATGTATGATGTCCAAATTGTATGCAATTGACTGATACAGTATACATCAGATTTGTTTTCAGTCCCTGTTGTATATAACTGGTTTTAATTGCTCCAAAAGTGATCAGTTTGCCCCCCCCCTTAGGAATTGCCCCTGGACAATAAAAGACTTTATTTCCTTCAAAATAAATTTGAATCTACTCTTTGTCTATTTTGTACACTTTGTAATTCCCAATTTTAGAACACTTGACACCATAACGTACCTATTCCCTTTCAAATTCAAATGCTTTACTTTTATTTTTATGTTGGGCAAGTAGAATGTCCATCATTAGTAAGCTGTGATAGGTTACACTGTCAAGGACTTATTTTTCGATAAGCTAAAAATGTTTACCGAAGAAACATATGAGGCATTTTGCAGAGAATTTTCAAACATGTTTACAGCTAAAACATTTCTCTCTAATGTTATACTTTCTCACAAGTCACACCGTTCTAATCCAGTTTCTAGGAAACTGTAAAATTGAGCTTTTGACCGTATATCTTCTTTTCAACTAGTAAATAGACCAACAAAACAGTGAGCTTGAAATTTCTAGGTCTGAATAGCATCATTCAAAAAGATCATTGCTTTCACCCTCTAACGGTGCGCCATATATTTAGCTATATTAGGAAACCTTTCTTACCCAGTGCTGCACATCACTTCTAGTCCTACTTCATTTTAACTCAAAAGGATCACCAGATCCACTTCATCAATGTCAGTGAGGTTAATATCCTGATGCTCTGTGAAAAGAAACCATTTTGCAGTGTGATAAAGCGAATAAAGAATAACAATGTTTTCCTACAAAGCAGCTCTTTCACAGAGCAGAAATAAGCAACCAATCCACAGATTCTAATTTAGATTTACATTTAGTTAAAGTTGGAGTTAATGTGGCTGTACCTAATAACACAAAGCTGACTGAATGTGGTAAAGGACTGTTCAGTTGACAGGCATGCAAAACACCCCTTATCTCAATAATAACACAGATTGTCTGTTTTATAGGTAGCACTTAAACAACGTAAGCTGCAGGAAAAGTTAGTGTCTAGTTACATATTTTGAAATATTTTTAAGAATTTTTTTTACATTTTTTTTTAATGCTAATTCAGAAGCAATAGTGTACCTTTTACTTTTATTTAGACTAATTGCTTTATGTTGAACACACAGCCAGTAAATTTAAATATAACTTGTAATATTCATGTGTTTCTTGTTAAACAATATGTGCATCCAAAGCCAGCATTCTTTTACTTTCTTTTGTAGTCTTTCTAATCTGAAAGCCAGATTAGAACAGAAAATACATAGTAGTTATGTTAATCGAAATTGCCCTGTAAATGCCACATTCTCTTAAATTCATGGTAATTTATATTTCTCTCTAATCTCTTGGGGGGACACAGGACTATGGGGTAAAGCTCCCTCCCACTGGAGCCAGGACACTAGGAAAAAGACTCCTCCCTAGGGGCTTTACCCCTGAGCACAGGAAAAGAATCTCCAGTTTTTCTAGTGTCCTTTCTCCAAGAAGGCAGCGACCAGATTCTATGCAACAGATTGAATTTTTCTTCGGTCAGAGACAGATTCTGACACCTGTGGGTACGACAGAGGACATTCAGGCTTGCCTGGCCCTCCACCATCTACCCCTAGGTGGGAATGGGAAAGAGTATAATTTGCTCTGCTCTTTATCCCTGTGCCTGCTCCACTTTCCCCTGATTCATCAGGCTGGCTAGTGTGACATCCAGGAACTCTGCACTCACACAGAGCTGTAGCGCAGACACTTACACTTCCACCTCCCCCCTGCCACGTCAGGCTGGCGAGTGTGATGTTCCAGTGATCTCTGTACAATGCAGAGGCATATTTCACTGAAGGTACCCATCTGGTACAGGTTTCCTACCTCCTCTGAACAGACAGGCTGAGAGGATGTGGAACATTACAGTTCTATACTGTATGGCAGCACAGCTGAAATCACTATGTGTGACTGGCTTCTATAAGGTAAGTGATTTCCACCTCCCCCCCCACCCAGGTGCTTTCCAGCCCCCCTCCTCTGTTTGCCTACCTCCCCAGGGCCTTGTATTCCCAGCCGTGGCTTCTTTTTAGCGCTTCTCTCATCCTGTCTCGAGATTTGCATTCTTTTCTCACAAGGTGAGTTCGCATCTTGCTGAATTACCCTCTTAAACACAGCCAGAAGGCTTTCTATTAAGGGAAAAGGGACAGTTTACATTATATAAGCACACTCACACATACAACCCAGGTTTCAGGCACACCCTCCACTTACTTTACTGAGGTCCAGTGCTAAGTTGTGTGAGGCCCAAAAGAGAACCTTATCTATCTGGCTAAATTTGGTTTTCAATATTAACCCTGTTAAACAGAATACAATTATTTGGCATTTTATGGTTACTGGATTTTAATTGTTTTGGAGCTAATGAAAGAAATGTTAAATTGCATTGTTTCAGGATTCTTAGCAGTATGTACAAGTTGTGTTACTGTCTCCCAGACTTGAGATTACCAGTGGCATTTAGCTAGTGGTGTAATTTGGCTATGATGATGCTTGACAGCTTGTTATAATAATGGTTACAAGATGTGTGTTTACTAAATATGTTTGTTCTGTGCAGTATGGCTTTTGCACATATTAATACATTTAACTAAGTAAAGACATAAATGACCATGGTAAATTGGCATTGGCATGTGGTTAACATGAACCAACTATAAACACACCAATAAAATAAATAGGAAGAAAGGAAATATAATGATTTTGCATTAAATATAAAAATCAGTAGGAAAAAAAGAGAGTATATGAAAAGAAATTATGTATCATTCAAATATAATATATTTACTAAATATGATAAAAGCTGTGCGTGACATTTTTTCTAACTGAAACTTTTAAGTTCTTAATAAGGCATTTTAAGGCTTTTTTTCACCTAACACTGAACATATTTATATAACAGAGTTGGCTCACCTTAAGGCCTTTTGTGGTGTTAGTCTGACTGCTTGCTAGCAAACTCATTCCTTTGTTTTCAATGTTTGTCACATTCATATGTTTACACTATGCAATTAATTTGGCTGAATTGCCTTCTGCTGCAGCTTTAGTACATTTTGAAAAGTTATTCTTACAAATATATTAACCATTCTTCTATGGGGTCCTTCATGTGAAGTGTATGCAAATAGTCAACTGGATTTGATTCAGTTTGAAATTGATCTTACTAGCTTGCATTATAAATGCACTGAAATTTTAATTAGTCTAATGAATTGAAAGGCACAACCTGAACAGAAAAATTACATAAACCAGTACAGTGAGACTCAGACACGTATAATATAAAATTGATCAGATTTTAATTTAGCCATTTTTAAAAAGAAATTTTTTGTCACCTTACTGCCACTTAAATTCTTCCATTTTTCAGTCAACAAACTTATGAAATCTGTTTTACCATTGTTGAGATATATAGTGAGATTAAATGGACTAAGGAGTCTAAACCTGATATCATTGGTAGCCGAAAACTGTATATGTGGTCCTGAAGCAAAACTCTTAGCAAAACTAAGGGGGCTATTCACTAAAGTCTGAATTGTTGCGTATAGGTGCGAATTTACCAATAAAAACAGTCGCAATAGGCTGCTACTGTCGCGTCTTTATAATGAAAATATTGTCTTAGTCGCAACTTTATTATGGGAAAATTGTCGCAATCTTAACATTTAAAAAATTGTTTCGACTTTACAATGGGGAAATTGTAGCGGATTTACTATGGGAATTCGCTGTTTGCGAATTCGACAGTCAAATTCGCACCTTAGTGAATGACCCCCTTAAGTCTGCAACAATCATTGAAGCATTGGTGAGGACACAGTGCAGGTTGGGTGATGTATGGCATGACCTGGAGCTGGGAATGTATTTTGAATGAAGGCATCATGAATGCTGATAAGGACAAACAAATGTTCGTATTTCATGCAATATCCCGTGGATTTAAAAAGAAATTTACAGGGAGATAACATCTCCATTGTGATGATCAAGATGTAATTTTCCATCAAATAAGCTGATGGTATTCTTCTTATAATGGATTTACCACCTCAGAGCCCAGAACTCTATATGATTTGTTGTGTTTTGGACCCACATGTTTCACAATTGGGATGGTGTTCTTAGGCTGCCAAGCTTCTCCCTTTTTCCTCCAAACATAACAATGGTCATTATGGCCAAACAATTCCATTTTAATTTCATCAGACCACAGGATATGTCTCCAAAAATGTTGGTCTTTGTTCCTTTGTGCATTTTCAAGCATTAATCTGGCTTTCATATGTTTCTTTTGGAGTAATGGCTTCCAAGCAGAGTGGCATTTTCAGCCTAAGAACACCATCCCAACTGTGAAACATGGGGTGGCAGCATCATGTCGTGGGGTTGTTTTGTTGCAGGAGGGACTGGTGGACTTCGCAAAATAGATGGCATCATGAGAAAAGAAGATTATGTGGCAATACTGAAGCAACGCAATGACACAAAGCATACTGCCACACTGGTTACAAAGTATCTTAAGGATAACCAAGTCAATGTTTTGGAGTGGCCATCACAAAGCCCTGATCTTAATCCTATTGAAAATGTATGGGCAAAACTAAAAAGGCAGGTGTGAGCAAGGCGACCCACAAACATGGTGCAGTTACGCCAGTTCTGTCAGGAGGAATGGGCCAAAATTCCTATCAAGTTTGGTGTAAAGCTTGTGGAAAGATATTCAAAACCTTTGACCCAAATCATATAGTTTAAGGCCAATTCTACCAAATGCTAATGAAATGCATGTAAACTTTTGACTTTGCAGAAAGTATTAAAAATGTCTTAGTTCTCTCTCTCATTATTCTGGCATTTAGCAAATATAAATAATTTTGGTAATCCTAATTGACCTAAAACGGGTAAGGTTTATTCTGATTTCATGTCAGATAGTGAGAAAAACACGCATATGTGTCTGTTTATATAGTGTATGTAAACTTCTGGTTTTAACTGTATATTTGTTCGGGCTTCTGTGTAGTTTTCTGTTAAAAATACATTCTCTGCCATCTTATCTGATAAAAATAATCATTTCTACTTAATGGTTGTCTCACTGTAAAATAATAAGTGGTCTCTGCTATTTGCAGCGTACGGTTCATATTAGTGCCCCAGTGACAAAGGGTTAACAAAGTGTAGTGCTAACAGTCATAACCCTTAATTTTTTAATTTTGTATTTTGCATTCTGATAATAGTTCTCATTTAATTTATACAGTTAGAACAGAATTAATATAGCAACTACCACAGCCATCCAAACACTTTCCCCACTAAAATGGTGTCATGGATAAAGGTATACCCTTATTTTATGGTTTAGAAAGAAACAATGGATATGGACCTTGAAGGCAGTTGGCAAGTCGTAACTTACATGAGAATGTAGAGGTGGATGTCTTGCCTGTTTTCTAGTGAAATACATGTGTAGAAGGGCTGGATTTGTCATTTAATACTTTGATAGTATTACCTGCAGTTTTATTTAAGAAAATTCTGTTAACACGTTAGTATATCTCACTGCGCTGTCTTTAAATGACAAAATCTGCTTCAAAGAATTTGACAAAATTAGCTCTGCTTTACCCATATATGTTTTGTTTAGACGTTGTGCATTTTAATTAGAAATAACCTTTATATTTTTACTTGTAGACTCCTTCTGCTACATCTTTATCTAATACATCTTACATGCATATGATTCGTTGGGCAATGTGGACACCACATTTGGTTCAAGGTTCTATAGAGGTGGCCTTACCCCTCCAAGGAGGACCTCAACCCAACCCCAGTAGCAGTTTAGTATACAAAATTCCTTCTGCTAGTATGAGCTCAGATGAGGTAAATGTATGTTATTGATATGCCACAACTGTGTTACATGTATTAAAGAGTGAAACAAAAGTATTATTTAGCACTTTTTATTAAAGTGCTGAGGTAATTTACTGTGTTCTGCAGCATTCTCATTTTTAGGCTTGTATAATATGGGAATATGGGAGTATATATATTCTGTGCAAGTTCTGCAAAGAAAAATTTATAGCAGATTACATGGTGCTTCTATGTAAAATGATCATTTAAACGGAGTATACCTTTTTTCTGCAGATATTTTCCTGCCTTTTTAAAAAGGATTTTGTTTTAAGTAATGGATAAAACTATTATGGCCTATGAAAATCATAGGATAGGTTACTGTTCTACTTATTTAATTTTACAAAATGTAAAAACAAAGTAGTATTTTTTTTATTTTACTACTAAAATTCTCTGGGTACAGTATCTACAAAAAAAGACTGGCATGTGCATTCTAGCCATATTCTTGTCTGGGTTTTCAAATCCATCACATTAGCTGATGATATTCTCCTTATAATGGATTTGTCACCTCAAAGCCCAGAACTCTATATCAGCGTTTCCCAAACGCTGGGTCGCGACCCGGTACCGGGCCACGAAAATGATTTG
>WMED01003645.1:0-21852 GCA_019650415.1 Pipa parva
CAAGGAAGATGTAACAAAGGAAAAGAAAGAATGGTCAATACTATCTATACTACATATTTTACATGGAAATTATTTATTTATTTGGGAATATCAACTAAGGAACTAAATGTCTCTTATATTTTTTGATTTGTTACAGCAATTTTCTTCAACAATTTCCAAATAGAAAAAGATAAGAAAACAAATCAGATCTAAAGAAAAGTAAACCAAAAAGTTTTTTCAGTATTCAGAAGCGTTTTTGATGCAATTTCAATGGTGTTATGCCAGTTATCCTATTACAGCTGTCTCATAGGAAATAGCATGTTACAGCAGGTCAGAACTGCATCAGTTTCCAGAGAAAACATCAGTGTTGATTTAGGTTGAAAAATGTGTAGCAATTGAAATGTTCTGGCACAAAACCTGGTGCTACTGAAACTTTGGCATAAACATTAGAAAAATTAGATAGGAAGGTAAAATAGTCAACTTGTGCTAAAGAATAAATGCTTTTTGATGCATTTCACCCTTTAATTGCTTATATTGTTTTAACATTTTACAGAACATATTTTTTATATTTCTATTAAAAGGAAAATGTAGATATGTCATTTAATGTTTTTTGCATACCTTTAATCATAATACTACCTTGTTCATGAAGTGCTGTTGCTGCTGAGAATTCAAGGAAACACCTGTTCTTGCTTCTTTGCAAGTTCCCAAATGATCAAGAGGACATATTCTCCAAGGTCAGGTCCAAGCTGGAAGCAGTGGACTAGTTACGGGTAAGTCCCAGGTGGGCCTAGGTCCATGCATTTTACTTTAACATTAGCCCAGGACTGCACCACCTTCTCTAATAGGCAGTTAAACTAATGGGAAAATGGATGGTCTACTGGTTAATATGAAATAAAAAAAAGACTAGGTAGGCTACAGAGCAATATACAATGATACTGATGGACTACAGAGGAATGCATAGTATAAAGAGCCAGGAAGATTGATAAGTATGTAAGATTATAAGTATGATAAGTAACTGTGACGGTAACTTAGTTAGCACTAAGCACTCTTCAATGTAACCAATGGATAACAGAGCAATGCATGGTATGTATAGTGAGGAGTCAAAATGATCTTTGCATTACTATCAATGGTTATCAGGTACAAGGGAACAACTACTAAGTAACTATGCTAACATTCTAAAGAATCTGTAATCTAATTAACTTGACAGTAACCTGGACAGCTAATCAGTGTCCAAGCATATCACAGCAGCTGTGCAATGGGCAATTGAGCAATGCAGTAGAAATAATCTGCTCCTCTAACCAGCCATATTGCTTTGAATGTGAAATGGGATATTCTAAGGGGGTAATTCAGTTGCCTTGCTGAGACTGGAATCCATTTAAAGCGTTCGCTGATGTCCGCATGCAGGTGCGAAATGATGCGAAGGCTCCGGAGCTCACGTCGCACATTGCTGAATTATAAGACTCACTTGTCAAGAAGCCACATGTAGTTGTTCTCGGCATTTATCCGAGAGAGTCAGTACAGTGTGCTAGACAAATGCAGCAATGCCAATCAATATTGTGGTTCCAGCCTAAATTATAGTTTTACATAGCTAGCTAACTTAGGAAGCTGGCAATTTGAGAGGAGGCTATTCTATTTCCAGTGCTATACAATCTTTGCATGCATTTACAAGCTCATCATTCAGCCTGTTTCCCTGGATTGTAAGGGAATTTGATTTTTAACTGTGATAACAACTTTTGTGAATAGGTAGTGAGCCCTTTGGATCAGCTTCTTTGGTGAGCCCACGGTGTCTCAATCTGACTCAAGGAAAATGGCCATTATGTAAATGGTGTAGCAGTAGAGTAGCCTGGAGAAAATTCAGATTACTGTAATATGCATTGGTTTCTTTTATAAAAACAACTTGCAAACATTGGATCTAGTTTGCACTAAAACCAGTATAAATGCACCCTTTTTCCTAGATGTTTAAAAGCAAGACAAAATCTGGTTTAAACAGTAAGCAAGACCTAGGTCTAGGTCACCAAGACTTGGGACAAATGCCACAGTTTTTTAGGAATAAAAATAGTAACTCCTCTGCTTAGCCAGAAATATCCAAAGGGTTATATATAATATGATGTGTTATTTAGACTATCAGTCTGAGACATTGTTTAAGACAAGCTTCAAGAGATATTCACAGCATAAAGCTCCAACCTGATGAAGAGTGAGAATCTCTCAAAAGCTTGTCTTAAACAATGAACTGTTAGCCCAAATAAAGTATCATATAATACTAAAGTACTTATCTTTCTAATTAAGGCTTATATATAAGATATTTCACACCTTATACCAGATTAATTAACTGGGTTGATTTAATTTTTTTTTTCTATGATTACATTAATCTTTAATTAAAACAAATAATATGTTTTGAATTAATACATGCTCTCTGAATGAATTCTCAAGTGGCCACTAGGTAATAAATAAAAGAGAGACATGCAACACTGAGAAGATAGCTGCATGGCATATAATTAAAATATCTGTCTTTGCTAACTCCCTTCCAGATAAGCCAGAGAGTGAACATTGAGAAGTAACACCTGTAAAGTAGCCCTATTAACTCTCGTACTGTCAGGCATTGTTAGCTCATTCTTTACCTACACCCTGAGGTTTTGACTCAGAAAAGATGCTGATCATAGAAGGCGTCTTTTAATTGCCCATTAGGCAGAAATGGAAGCTTGTGGGTTAGCTTAATATATGTGCAGTTCCTTCATGAGTCATTTCCTGCTTGTTAGTTTTAATAGAGCAGAACTGCTCTCTCTAGAGAGGTAATGTGGAGAATGTCTTGGTTAATTTTAGTTTGTCCAGAAAGAAGATATAATAATTGAATTGGTTGAACCCATGGAAAGTTTCATCAACAGGTCCAAAATCCTTTCTTACAGCATGACTGCAATTTGTATCGACCTACAAGTGTAGTAAACTCCTCTGGGATGCATCAATAATACTTTCTGTCTTGTATTACTTGATGTTACAATCTATAATATAGAGAAAATCTAAACAATAATAAGCACATTCCCTTATAATTAAAAGCACTCTTAGTTCTAGCCTGCATGTAAAGCATGTGGGTTTGTACAAGGGATTTAAGTTAACCTCCACACCATTTCTATTTGTAAATCATACTTTTTTCTGTTTTTCATGCATCCAACAAAATCACTGTATTTTTTGTGATTGCTGTCTTCACAAAATGCTATTTAAAATCTCTTATTTTAAGCACTGTGCTCCTATCTCCTATACATACCTTAAAAAAATTAAAGCAATTTTATTCAGTTGGAATCAATAAAAAACGTACATTATTCTAAGGCGCAAATATTTTTTTAATTAAAGATGGTGTCATTTTGAAGTTTCATATTTATTAGAGTAGGAATGACAGATACCACCCCATAAATACACCTTTTGAGAGGGTGTTTAGCAGTGTGTGGGGGTCTGTATACCATCTATAGAAGAGTCTATAACACCACTGTCAAGATGCAATTATACATTAGCAGATCATACTGCGACAGGAGCAAATACATCTTGCAAACAATGAGTTGGTTACAATTTCCTGAAAAGTGGATGCAAAATAAAATTTCTATCCATGACCTATTTGTTGTCTCTAAATTTCTACTGGTTTGGAGTGTGAATCTTATTAAATAAGGAGAACTACAAGATCACAGTGGACAGTGGACAGGGCAATGCAACTTTAAGGGGAACTAAAGTTTGTTTTATCTAGTGGTGATACTTAAGGTGGGGGGATGTACTTACCAATTGGTTTTACTCTCCAGCACTGTTTTCTGCTCTCACTATCAAGTTGATCTCTTCTGTTATGTGAAGCTCTACGATTATCTCCCCTTCTAGCTTCCATTTCAAACTCACTGAGCTGAACATGCTCAGAAGCAGTTTTACATCAAAATTCTGCTACCCTGACATACTCCTACACTTGATGAATTGCAAAATTAGGCATGCACTTGAAGTAATTTAAAGAGCTCCATCATAAGCATCCAAATTCACAATATCTTAGAGCTTGCTGAATATGCAAATGGGGAGGTTTTTTAATAAATGTGAATTTATTCCTTTACATGACCAGCAACCATGACCAGAATTGTCAGTGCAGTATCAACATGCAAGTCTCTTCAGGACACACTTGGCACACTGAGACCTCTGCATTTATTTTACTTTTATGCAATTTAAAGGAGACCTAAAGAAAAAAAAAAAAAACGACTGTTAAAATACTTACCTTATACAGAGCTAATTGATTACAGTCACAGCCTGAGCCACTTCTGTAATTAGCTGACACCCGATGCTTCCTTTACAGCTCGCTGGCTGACAGAGAAGCCAGCGTGCAGCTCCTGCCAGTTGTTTCACCGGCTTCATACATCATCACGCTCATTGTGTGCAGCGTTCTCATTGACTCCCCGCAATGAACGTGATGATGTTTTAGCCATTTCTCACCCAGGATGAAACAAGGTGGGAGGAGCTTCACGCTGGCTTCTCAGTCAGCCAGCGCTGTGAAGGAAGCATCAGGTGCCGACTTATTACAGCACACCTCATGCTGTGACTGTAATCAATCGGCTCTGTATAAGGTAAGTATTTTAATAACTCTTTATTTGTTCCTTTAGTTCTCCTTTAATTTAACTCAAAACCACAAACCAGCAGCTTTTATGATTTTATTAATATGCAAGTCCATAATTTTGAAAGCAAACTGTTGGTTCACTGGAACAATAATCACAGAGGGAAAATGTTAATGTGAATTGTATAAAAACAGCAGGACTATGTCAAATATAGTCAGTGCTTTTTTTGTAAAAAAATATTTGCCGGTACTGCTCCTAACGCAGCACTAACACAGCCAGCCACTGTCTGTCTGAATGACCTAATCAGTCATCAGATTTTCCGGTACAACGTACCGGCTCGTACCACCACAAAAAAAGTAGTGAATATAGTGCTACTTCTGTACAGTATATCATCCTAGATGAGTGTTTCACCAACAGAAAAGTGATTAATAGGCCCCAAAGACTGTAAACTCATGCAAAGTGCAAATTCAACTGTCAAAGTGAATTTGCGACATGTCAGGTCCCTAAGCTCTGATGGTTGCAAATTTGCTACTCCTTGTTCACTAAGCAGTGCATTTCCTTAGAGATGAAGCGAACAGCGTCAGATACAGTTTCTTGCAGAGTGCAGTATAGTCAGTTGAACCGAAGAAGGATGCAGAGTGATGCTGATTCATGCATAGTGATGTGAATTTCACTAGTGATGTCCCACTAACTGTGTCAAGTGAAAATTACTTACCTTCTTTTATCACCATATCCCTAGTTCATGTTGTCAGTTGGTCACAATCTTTATTGTCACTTTTGAGTGTACAGTCACCTTAGGGCAAACTGGAGCTCTACCATCAACTCCATACTTTGCCATTTTATCTTAGACAGACTCGTACATTTAACGGATTGGGGAATTACCTGTGCACACAAAGTGGTGTGAAGATATCTGTCCATGCCCAATGTAAGCATCTAAGTTGGTTGTGAAATGAAGAGTTTGAATAAGCAGCAATTGGTTAATAGCAAATGAATGGGAATTTGGACCTTTACCACATTATACCAAGTTACAATTATTCAATGTTATGTGTTTAATTTTGTCTCTATATTCTGTCTCCTGTGAAGCATTTCCTTTTTAATCTGACTTCTCACATGTTGAAAATGCTATCAGCCCTCTGAAGTCTGATAAGAAAACTCGAAACTGAAAAGCATAAGCAGCCTCAAGAGAATGGCAAGTACCTGTCTCAAAAATGCTAATAATTTAATGTTTTATGCCCTGTGAAAATTTTTGTTCTCATGCATAGTAATACGTACCAATAGCTGTAAAATATCATTTTTTGGGATGCAAAGTAGACTTTAGTCTTCATTGTACCACACAGGACAATAATAAATCGGAAATATATAAAGCCTTTAAATAAATTAGCATAATTGAAGCATTATATAAAAAAGGTGATGATCTGCTGGGCAGAACGTGATGTGGAAATAAACAGTAAATGATCAGATTTTACTGCTGATTGGCTCTTGTATCGATCAGGAGGAATATATTCACTGTGTGACTATCATTGCCTAATGTATGCCAGTAATTAATCGCACTTACTGCCTTTTTCCCTGTAATATGGTCATCATCTGCAAGCAGAAAAAGGAGGGTTGTCTCATCTCACCTTCCAAATGCGTATCCAAGCTGAACATAGAGTGCTTTGTTTGGCTGCCAGCCCAAACAATACGATATTAGCATGTTTGGCCAAACAAATATATTTACGTGTGTGTGATCTACCGTTTATTGAATTCCTCCATGGAATTTTGAGGGTATATTTCACTATTTTATGTCAAACATTTCTGAGTTATGGTAGTGTATGTAGGAGTTAACCCATAGAGTGCAGTAGCAACACACCAGGAAGTAAAAGATAGTGTAGCAGCTTAGAGCTCCTTCATGATATAGGGAAGTGGTACATAGAGATGAGACCATGAATCTCTTCTATAGACAAGTGTTTGGTAGTAATAGAACAGTCACAATTCATTGTATAGTTCATTAATTTCAATGTTTGAACAGCCATTCATGGTTGATTAAAGTCAAAGGTTTTTAAAAACCATTGAACCATTATTTCTTTAAAAGGGGTGAGTTTGTTCCAAAAGATTGCATTTGGCTGGTGAAGCTCAATCCTGTATTGAATAAAGGCAATTTAATTTATACAGGAGGTGTTGTATATTTTTCTGTATTCCTATATTGTTAAAGTCAACACTGCCTACATTCCCTCTAGTTATAGTAATCTAAAATATTGTATTCTGAGTTTCCAATTGAATCTGCTCTATATCAAATCACAACACAGCAAATGAGTTATGTATATAGGAGAGACACAGGAACATACTCCCACAGTAACGGATGCCCTTGAGAAGGTTACAAATCTGTCAGGTGTTTGTTTATACAACATTTTAATTTCCTCAGTGACAACAGAATTCTAGAACTAACAGATAAATACAGAATTGGTGTTGGTACACTCTGAATACTTAAAATCTGCTTGCAATCTCAAGGATTAGACTACAGTAGCTAGGGGTTGCATGGCACATAATGCAAAATTACTGAATTATGGCATTATTTTTAGACCAGAGCTCATTAGCAGCAATTTCAACGATGAATAATTTACGGACAGTGCTAGATAACATTCCTTTTTTCTAAGACTTGCACCCAGTTATAGAGATACTGGTGGATGCAGTGATGATGACCACTCGCCCTGTTCACTATGCTACAGCCACTAAGTGAGATCATGGCTCTGGTAAAAATTACCTCTAGACTTTTGGTTGAATAATCAACCAAACTTAACAAAAAAAAAGAGAGGGCTTAAATAAAATGCTCAGAAAAAATGCTTTCTATAACCAAACCACAACCATTATATTTACTTACCTAACTCCAGATACCAGCCTTTACATGTCTGGCAGGGTTAGCAGTGCAAAGAACCCCTTTTGTAATTATAATTCCCCCCTCTACCACCTGTAACTCTTATAATTTCTAAACACGTTTGGCTAAATCTCTAGGAAAATGGGGCAAAATAAGATGACAATCTGAATTGTCGAGTAGACTTGGATGTCTATGGATTTTTGATCAGATACACACTGTGATTTTTCTTTGTCCTCCTCTTTAAAGGGAAATTTTGCTTGATTAGAGTTGCCATCTTATCCCCTTAGAAACCAAACCCACATAAAACCCACAAACTGCTGCTTCACATCATTTAAACTAGTTTCAAAACAACACCGCTGTGCTAGTTGATATGTGCTTATTTTTTCAAAGATGAAGTGGCAGCCCTAGCATGAGATATTAAAAGAATGGTTTAGATTGAAAAGTATTTGAATTCTCCACAGGATATGATTTAGGGACTTATTCATGATTCGGCCGTCAAATTCGTCCATCAAAGTGTATTCGTGTCACTTGATGACACGATACTCTGACAGTTGTGAATTTGCTGCTTTTTATTCACAACATGGTGGATTCCATTAGCAAAGAATCAAACAGTATTGCACACAATTTACAGTGCAGCGAAGTCAGTCAAACAGTAGTAGATTGCAGAGTGATGTGTTACACCTCACCGGAACCCAGCCATCAACCCTCTTATTCACCCCTTTGATCTGGGGAGGTAAAATTTTTGATTTTTTTGAACAGTACGTCTTGTCAAAGTCACTACTTTGACAGACCCCAATGCTTTATGAATAGCTGATTTACATGCACATGTGGTGTGAGGTGAATACCCAGATATGGGAAAGTGGAAAATAAAAGTGAGTTTGAAGCTTTATGCAACTGTTTAGGCTTTTATGAATAAGCCCCTAAATCTCCCTTTCTAAAGGGAGTTCTACCATATATGCATATGCTGAACTGCTACTCTGTAATAATGTCCTATTTTCGCTATCTACTGCTGACGTTATATGTGATCTATGCAGCTGAACTGATTACAATGTAGCTAAAAATGTTTGTTTGGCAACTCTATCCCTCTAACAATAAAACAACTAAATTGTCCATTGTGCAGGACATATAAATTAGTTCAGCTGTGCATGCAAGGACTACAGAGAATCCAGCTAAGACAGCAACATTCATTGGAGCCCATTAATAATTACCGATGCAGCAAAGAGGGTATTATAGGTGATTGTATTCAACAAAATGTAAGGAAAACCCAAAAATGCATTTAGAATGATTCTGTTTAAGTAATTCTTATTTTATTTCTCTTCACTTTATTTTTTAGACGGTCTATTTGGCCTCAGTCCCTAGATAACGCACTCCTACAGGGGGAGGTTAAACTGAGCACATGTAGTGCCTTTAGTGCAGAAAAATATGGAGATGTGACAACTTTATAGTTATAGACATTGTGCCTCATAGGGCTACTACTGTACATCTGTGCCAATGCAGTAGGTAAGGCTGAACAACCCTTTTAATGAGTGAGATTGACAGTGGATTCAGTTCATGTTCTCATTTTCGCTAACTGTAATTGCTTGAGTAAAGACTTCTGGAATGTAACCAATTCCCTCAAAGCTAGCCTAGGTGTAGTTAAGGGTGATGGAGGTATTATTAGCAGTACTGTGACAATTACCTGGTTTTTTTTTTCTATAAATATGCTCCAAAGAATCCCCGATAGTAAGGTTTTAATTCTTTATATGAAAACTGAATAAAAAGCATGATAGAAATGTTGTGTTATTTTCCATTGAAGGTTTCTATGAGCATAGGGTTTAAAAAGTACATTTTGTAATCGTTATCTATGAATCAGTGTTAATGCGTTTTATGTTGATCTAAAGGTTACCGCAATTTAGGTCACACTGTGACCCAACATCATGTCAAATGAAAGAAATTAATGCTTTTTCTTTTGGATGTTCACAAACTTAAGACTTTTTATCACATGCAATAAATATTTCATTTGCTAAAATTATTATAATTAAAATGTCAACAGAAAACTATAAAACCACATTTTATTTTGATTGCTTGAAGAGTGGGGCTAATCATTAGTAAAGCTCCATGCTGTATTTTCCAGTAATAAATGAATAGAAATCAATTGTAATTGAGTTTTATTGCACGCGTTAATTTACCTTATGTACTGTAGCATTTAATTCCCTGCAATAATTGAAATTATTTTTGTTAGTTTCCCTTGTGAAGCTGATTAAATCAGCAGTAGCAACACTTGACTAATTCCTGCATAGTTGTCTTAATATTGTTGTGATATTATTTTGTTTTCATGAATCAGGTTGATGTCTACCTGTTTTGATAAATCTCTTTACATGCTTTGATTACACACATAGATATATGGATTAGGTATTGGGGTATATATATATTTGTTTGTACACTGTACTGTGTAAATTGATGACAAATGCTGTCTTATCTATAGGCTGCTGGGAATGAACAATCCCATAATCACAGTGAACCCCAGACACATTGAGACCAGTGATGACTGCATCTTCCTACTGGCTAGCACGGTAAAAAAACTGTACATTTGTCAAAGGGAGAATTCCTGTCTGTCCTGCCACATATGTCTACTGGATTTTATACAATGTTCTAAACAAAGAGTGTACCCTGTGAGTGCATTTCTTTATACTTTTAATCGCTCAGTTCTAAATAAAACATCACTACTCTATGTGGAGCTTGTTTTTCTCTTTCTATATATTGGATGATTGTGGATTGTGGTTACATTGAAGTTGTAAAATCGATTGGAGAGATACATTGCCTTTTTATTACAATGCCTATTTTCATTTGAATTTTGGTGAGAGTCCACCTTAGCTATACCACGTGGTGTCATTGATTTCCTTAATTCACACACCTCATTGTGGCACGTTTTGGCTTTTATTGTTTATTTTACCTTAATGGTTTGCACTATGAGTTTTTGCACTTTTTCTAGAGAAATATCCATTTCTTTGACCTGTCTTTGAAAGTGGGAGTCTTGAAACAACTCCAGAGGATAAAGCTGCGATCAATTCACTAAGAACTTTATTCATTTATTTGTGATTTTATTTTGTATGGTTTTATACACCTAAACAATTCATTGTGCGCCGCCTAGAATTAGTTGTTTCACAACTGTTTTTGAACATACTTTAAATGATCATTTTCAGTTAATGGGCCAAGTTATATGGCCTACAGTCATTTTATCTCAGTAACATGTTGCAGGCTACAAATCAGTTTTATTGCAGAGTAAGGAGGAAATATTATGAATATCATTTGTCCCAATGTGGCTTGTTCTATAGAGAACTTTTGAAAACAACAAGTATGGTAGCCTAGAATGTAGTCCATGTGGTGTGATCACAAATAATGATATGTAATTGCAACATATTTCTAGAGATCATAAGTGATAATGTATACACCTATCATTATCCAAAACTGTTACTGCTGCCTTTGGTGCTGTTTCACTTACAGGCAATTCAGACCCATGTTAAAGCAGTGTGTTCAATGTAAAGCAATGAAAACACATCTAGAAGCAGCACAGATAAAAACATCTGTTGCTATAAATGGGTATTTAAGGGATTCTATATAAATAAACCCTTGTTATGATCACAGTTTACAATATATATTTATCAACACTAATTTGGTAGTTGTAATTTCTCAAATACAATGGAAAATGATTTATATTGATAGTACTGATATACATTTCTATTGTTTTCTTTATTAGAAGGATTCCATTTTACACCAGTTAAGTGCATCTGATTGGAGATCGCATTGTGTCTATTCAATTAACTGTGGGAGCACAGAATAATTGAATCAGTACAAATTATGATAAACTAGGAATTGGAACTGTTATAGTAATGATTTATTAAATATAGTGTCCCTATTTAAATAGAAATATAACAACCTCCACTTGGCAAATGCTTCTCAAATAAGTTCCATTTTAGATCTCAGATTTTAAAACTTTCTAATAACATCTTATTAGTAAAACAATATTGAAACACATTCCAATCACAACCTGTTCCCCTAAGTTGGGCTATGAGGCTGGGCAATGGCTGCCAGGTCACATAATGTTGGTTATATAATCTATATTAATAAAAAGAGGAAATGGAAGATATAAGTAACTTATCTTATGTGCACCCACATGCCCTTTCTGCCCCTAAGGGGTGGGCTAGCTATTTAGACCCCTTACCTGGCTAACGGGGCCCACTTGACATGCAGCAGCTCAGTTTGAAATCTTTACCCCCCCCCCCCCACACACACACACACACACACACCCTTCTTGTTAATTTTATTGGTAAAGTATTAACAAAAATTAATTTTCATTGTTGAGTATTGATATGCGATTTTTGTATAATGTCACAGCTTTAGTGGTAAAGTGTACATTAACAATATTGCTTAATCAGTCTTGGTGAATTATGACTGTGCTGGAATGGGCCAGTAGCTTATGGCTTTGGCTTCTTCCCAGGCAGTCAGAGACAGTGTCAGTTGCTAACCAGAAACTGCTGGCACAATGTGAATGGTTTAAATTGTATTTTACTTATTAAAGCCGAGACCAATATTTTTAATAACATTGTAGTAAGCGTCATTTATTTCATTGGCCACAGTAATGTGGTTAAAGTAGAGGTCTGACCTCTTCAAGGGCCATGACATCATTGACTGGCTAGCCTGTCCTGCAGCAGATAGCCACAGTTCCTAAAAGGTTGTCTGAATTTATAGTTGGACAATCTTTCATCAAACCCAGACTCCAGTGCAAGGACACTTGTGTTGCTTAAGGATATTTTAATTGGAAAGAGAGAGGAAAGTTGTGCATTATCCTCTATATAAATCAATCTTATAAGCCATAGGTTCCATAATGTGACAAATGTAGCGTGAGTTGGATTAACACCCTTCCATTTCTGTTTATTTTGCTAATGTTATATGAAATGAATCTAAATGATTTACATATTGCAATAAAATCCACAGCTGCAGGATTAATCAGCCGGCATTTTTCCTGTTTGAGATATGCATCATTTATTATATAATAAAAAAAATACATCTTAGTTCCCTTTTTCTTGAAATCATCTGTGAGATATGTCCATGGCACATATCAGGGCCAAGTTGCACCATTGCGAGCATAATTATTCTGGTGGGAAATGAAGGTTTACATGTCAATGACGTTGGCTTGTGACTTGTTACTCTTGCCTTTCATTTCACAATTTCATTCCCAGCTGTTCTTATACGTCAGTGGGATTTTTTTTTCCTTTAAATATCTGCATTTACTTTGGCAACTATATATCAGAAATACACAGCAGTTCTACCATGATTTTATACAAATACCGTAACAACGGCTTGCCTGCAATTTATCAGTTAATGACAAGTGCAGATGTTCTGACTACAACAAAAGAATCAGTCTCAGCATCCAAAGGCAGTTAGCTCACTTAGTATACCATGGATAATTAGTTGACAAATCTTCGTATTATGCAGAAATTAGAAAATATTTGACGTGTATGTCATGCATGTCTTTTTTATTTATTTATTTTTAGGCTTCTTGCTCTTTTAGATGATGTTCTCTCAATAAGATAAAACCCAATTCACCCAGTGTCATTTAATGTAGGTGTGCGCATTCAAGCATGTCATTATTTTCCTGTAGAAAGCACATTGTAGTTGTTTATTTGTTATCGGTAGGGAAAATCCTACCATGAGACAGTGGAGGCATTTCTAAAAAGTTGAAAAGTCTCCCTTGCAATATTTTTTTTTTGAGCTAGCTGCTAAAATGTAAAAAGAAAAAGACAAAAATATATTGTTCAAAAAGCGAAGCAGTTTTTTTTAGGTATTGATGCAGCCTTTTCAACAGAAATTTCGGGCTATCATTTTCCATTTTCCTACAGGGAAATGATAGTTAACATCTGATCAGGAATGTAAAACAGTTTTCATCTCATAGCATGGCATTGTTTCTGGTAATTACCAGTAAGTGCAAAGGTTCTATCTAACAAATGGCCCATGCTGAATAAAGTGCCACAAAAATTAAATAAAGCACAAAGGGCCCCAATGCAGGATTGGCACCTGGGACCCATTCCCCACACAGCAGCATCCCTTCTTGCATCCCACCGACCCTCCAAAAAAAATTCACCTACTTGGATCCAGGGGGCGCTGTGCATACGCTGCTTCACTATAGCTGTTGTGGTCATGCCCTGGGGTTTGGGGCTCGGTCAGTCTTTGCACCCCTATAATTATGCCACTTCCAGCAACTCTAAGGTGGGAATTCACCATTCAGCGAAGTGAGCTCCGAATCCTTCGGCTCACTTCACAAATGGTATTATGCGCTCGCTGAGGTCCTGCACGTGGACATCAGCATGTGCATTAAAGGGATTCCCGTCTCGGCGAGAACAAAAGAGTTGCCTCACCAAGACAGGAATCCCTTTAATGCACATGCTGATGTCTGCGTGCAGGACATCAGCGAGCGCATAATACCATTTGTGAAGTGAGCCGAAGGATTCGGAGCTCACTTCGCTGAATGGTGAATTCCCCCCTAAAAGTGACCCTTGAAGCCTAAGGGGAAACTGAAATGCTATAAACAATTGCTGAACTTGCCTGCACAATTAAAAACTCATTTTGATCATTTTTTTATGCAAAGTGGAGGAAAGCAGTAAAGTATTGAAATCATTACATTTTTACCACTTTTCAACCATTTGACAGTTGTATATACATTTTATTCCTATCCTCCAAAGCTGGGGATCACAATATAGTAATAGCTCTGAAAATGTTTTTTGATTTATTTATTCAACCTGTTTCTTGCTATATGTAAGGGATATCTCTCATCTTTCAAATATTCCACATTCTGAAAATATGAATATTGCATTTTCCAAACACATATATTTGCTAAGAGTCACATTTTCTCTTTTTTCCCCATTTTCCTATTGTTTCACACAAATCCTCCTGTTTATTTATGAGCATTTACAAAAAAAATTGTTAGAAAAACCTAAATCTTTTGGCTTTTCTATGTCATTTTGCAGTCATTTTAGAGTAATATCACTGCAAATTCCACACAATTCCAATAGTATAATTTTTTTTTGCTAGATCAGCAGTTGTGATTACCTTTCATGGATATTGCATTGAAAATATTAGAATAAAATTTTTGGCCTGGCACAAGCACTACATTCCATCAGCATTCTGTTCAACTATCATTAACTATTTATAGACTCCTCCCTAAGCTATCTTAGTTGCTGGCCAAAAATCTTGATTTTTATTCATTATTTTGTTAAAATAAAATTATAGTTTTTTAAAATTTTGTTTGTTCCTGTTAATATTTTCTAAATTAATGCTATCCTCATATCCTTTATTATGTTTATTATTCTATTGCCTGCTCCTTCAGTCAGTGCTGAAATTCAGTAAACTTTAATGAAAGATCTAGTTCTAATACATGCATCAGAGATTCTACTAACATACCTCCTAAGCAGTAAGGGGGGACAGCACCATTCCACCACTGACAGTGATGTTGCCGGTGTCCACCCACTGATATTCGATTGGCCAGGCACTGGTGATTAGTGACATCACCAGTGCTCCACCTATTTCACTGTGATTGGCTGGGTGTCAGTGGGAAGCCTAGTATTGGATATGAGGCTGGGAGAGTGGACAAGGACTCAGAACTTTGGGAAAGAATCCAAGACACTTGGGGGATTATGCTACAAAGCATGCTGGGGTGACTAGCTTAATGAAACAGTCAGGGAAAGCTAAAATAAATATATACATAAAATTCACAAAATAACAGTATATTAAAATAATCATTGATTTCAGAAAAATATAAAATAGATATTTTTTTATTTTTTATACTATAGATTACAAAAGTCTTCCAAGAAATATAATTTTCATTTTCTGAATGAAATTAAAAAAAAAATCATACTTTTTTCTTTCATTATACCTGTATATTCAGGTTGTGCAGTTAAAAAGATCATTTTTTTCTCAGTGTAGTCTTGTTTGAACAAAAGTGTTATATTTTCTTTTAACTGAAACTGCTATTACATCCAATGTTCGTCCTCAAAATGCCTTATTCTAGCATCTGTGTTGTGAAAACAACCTAAACATCATATGTTGGTTTTTCTGAACACCATACAGTACTGTAAGAAGCTTTCAAATGTTTTCTTTAATTTTCCAGAATTGATATGCATATAATCAACATGATCAATAAATGCTAAAACAAAACTGCACAATTTCATCTGATTGCAAGCTATCATATCCTGGAACAGCTGTGCACATTTGTAATATGTTAGCAAGGTTATTCTCTGAGGTCCACAAGATAATTTACAAAATCATACTGCTATCACCAGCAGTTAGATCAGTAGGAATTTAGAATTGCTTTTGTTCAAAGCATCTGTGCAAGGATTGAACTGAAGAAAGACTTTATTTAGGAGATTCATTTTAAGAGACATTTATTTATTTTTTTGGTTTTAGAAAAAATACATCCGACTTGGCTCGTAATAAACCACTTTCTGTCTAAATGAAATTGCTCATGGAGAATAAAATTCTACCTATAGAAAACACAATTTGACAAAAATACATGTTTCTGAAGTCATCTCTAAATGGACAGAGAAAAAAATACATTGAAATCATTCCTATCAAATGCACTAAAATTTCTCAGCTATTTGCAGAACAGCCATTTAATTTTAAATAAGATGTACCAGTTAGGGTGGCTTGCTATGAATATAAATATACATAGTGATAACAGCAAGCACATTGGCTTTTTGTAACAAATATAATATAATATACTTTACATGCAGTAACAGATTACAGAAGTATTCAGATGACAACCTGGAAGGTCTGTGATCCCTACTTGATCTAGAGACAACAGTGTTAATCTACTATTGTGTAAAGGCAGCCATCGACAGCACAGCTTGGAAGCCTCAGTATTCCTGTAATCATCCGTACATAGGTTCTAATCCAGCAGCTCTCAGACTTTTTACTAGAGTCTCAAACTCTCAGCATGGCCAACACTCTCAACCAGAGGGTACCTTGCTTCTATATTTGGATATATGGCAGCAATTGTAATATGGTTATTGGTTGCATAGATTATTTCAACCATGTAATATAACACACCCGGCAGATACATAGTTCATGCCCTGTGCTTCAGCAAGCAATCTAGTATCATTATAGCCCAGTTAACCCACAAATCTTACATTCAATAGTTGCTCTAAGAGCATGACAGATACACTTTATTATTTACCACTCTACACAGTGGTCCCAATGAAACACAAAAGTGTAAACTTTACTATTACTTTCTACGGAGCCCCTAAATGCACTTTAGACACTAAACAGGCAATTAATATGCACAGCAGTTATTGCAACAGGGATGTACAGAGTTCATATTGGCAGTCAGCTGTCATCTCAGTGCTTCACTATTTTAGAAGGTATCCAGCAGCCGACTTACAGCAACATAATACAGATAAATGGAGTAGCTGGAAAAGAACCGTTATACCACAGACATTAAGGGGCTTATTCATTCAAGTATGAACAGTCTCTTAACGGTCCGAATTCACATTTATTCGCCACTTACCAGTCTTTGCATGTTCAGCAAACTCTATGATGTGGTAAATTTGCAAACAAATGGTCAAACTCAGAAAGAATGGCTCTGTATTGGTTATCAGAACTGAGAATATCCTAATTACCCAGACATAACCTGTATTTAATTTACTTATCTTATGATATCAGCTGTCACATGTCACAGTGTAAAGGGGGGCATAGGGGTGCAATAAATCTTTGCTTATTCTGTCATGGCCTTTTCACCTCTTCCCCCTCTCCCCCTCCTGGTTACAGGAAAATATGATAAGGGATTGGTACCCCACTACCATGTTGATACCTGAGTTGTGATCTAGTGCCGGACTTGTCTTACACACTTAGGCCCAAGCAGCTTGCAAAAGAATTAATGTCCAGAACACTGCACTTGTATTCATCAGTTCCTCTTTATTCACTCCAAATAAATAAATCCACACGTCGGCATGTAGTTCTCAACGCTCTCATTTGCCAAGTTACAATATATGAGCTGTCACTCTCCCCACCCAGCTCCAGGGGTTATTCCTTTGCCTTTGCTTTCCACCCAGCTGCTCTTCTGGAGTAGGCCTGTACTCCATGTGTATCACTTACATGGGCACCACATAGCTCCCTCTCCATCCCATTGGAGATAACTCACACACACTCTACTCCTACTACTGCCACTACTTCCTGTTCTAGGGGTACTTTATTTCCTCTCTCTCTCCCTCTGTGGGGTTACTCCTCCCTCCAAACTGAGGATGATCATCCTACTTTTGAGGGAGCCCTCCCACCTGTTCACCACTAGGTGGCTCTGCTCTACCTCTCACACGTAAATTATGATACTTAAGCCCATAGGTCCCTGACACACTACTCACATTAATCTGGTAAGGATCAACACATTTTCCATACCCCCTTACAACAGAATGCCAGCAGTACATGGAATCCATTTTGTGATTTTAATAGCTCCCCAAAGTCCTGGTATCTGCTTACTGAGGTACTTTCCAAAATAAGACAACTAGAAATAAAGGTATTACTGATAAATAAATCTAGCAAATGGTTTCATCAGAAGATTAAATATGCCAACTAGATTATTAAATATGCCAATCACTTATTCAATATAATTCCTGTGGCAAAATGCTCAAGTAGTTAAAGGGCTTGATGTGCTTAATGACACAAGCTGTGTCATCATGGGGGCAAGACTAAATGATATGGGACTGAAAGAGGGGTTTCGGTGGGAGGGAGTGGAGTTTGGGAGGGGCTACCCCCAATTTAGGTATTGTCGGAGAACTGGAAGGTTTCTTCGAAGACCTGGTTTTTGCGTTGTAAACCCAGAGTCTCCTAATGAAACCCATTCAATTCCTTGGACTGAGCATGCCTTTCTTGAGTGTAGGAGTATGGGTACAAGTTATAGGTATTGGATTACTGGACATAGGTTTTTGATCCATATTTGGAGAAAGGATGGATTTTTTTTTAAGGATTAAGTAAGGATCATTGGCTTTTCTTTATGGGTTTTTCACCTTCCTGTGGATCAGCATTGCAGAATAATAGGATGATCTTTATGGGCTTGTGTCTTATTTTTTGGTTTTGCAAACTATGACATTATATTTATGTTTGCTGTATTCACAGATGAAATGAAATGTAAGGGGAAATACAGAGAAATAAAATAAACTTTTCACAAAATGTTGCCTGGATGTAGTGTAGTTAAAAAAAAAAAATAAAGTAGACAAATCACCAGGTCCTGTTGACATACAAACCCGTGTTTTAAGTGAATTATATAATGTTATAGGCAGACCATTATCGGTCTGGACTTACTCTTGGGGAAAAGGTGTGTAAGTGGGTGAGTAATCGGATCAGTGGAACAAATCAAAGAGAAAATGGAACATACTCAGGTCCCCCAGGGATCTGTATATATTTATATTTATTAATTAGTATGAATTTTAGGAATTTTTACAGTTGATACCACAGTGTGTAAAATAATTAACACAATGTTTTATCTTACAAATGGACCTGGATAAGTTATAAGCCTGGGGAAAGAAGTAGCAAATGAGATTATACACTAATAAATGTAAGGTTGTGCACATGGGAAAAACTATACGGCAAGATTCCTTAATTAATGTGATAACACCTAATGTAAGTGAAATAAAAATCGGTTTTAGTTGGTAGAATTAATTGTAACAACCAGTGTGTAGTGGAGTGCATCAAGGCATATCAGAGGTTCGGTGGATTCAAAAAATGAAACTAAAGCAATTAATGGAATGGGTGCAATACACTACCCAAAAAGATGACTGAAGATACAGAAGTCATCTTTTCTTTACTGGGACTATGTAATTCTCTGTGTAAGAAAATAGTCAATTTAAATTCACTAAAAGAGTTCATACTGAGCCTGAACAACTTTCTTAAGTGTAAGAATATTATATTTTAATGAGTACTATACTATATGAGTATTAGTCTGTGCTTTCTTTGCGCCGGTACGCCGTGGAACGGTGTACCGAAAAATCTGAAGACTTACATTTTTTGCTGACATAATAAAGTTCAGAAAGTGACAAATCAGCACATGACATGACGGGACCAGCATTTGTACTGTTGTTCAACAGTTTCAGTACAGTACTGTAATCTGTTCTCAACTTCTTATGTTCTAGTATATTTAGTTTTGATATCATATTTCACATTCACATTCACATTCATATTTTATCATTAGGCCGAACGGGGCCATACCAGTTTGTATTGTGAACTGCACTCGATGATGTCATTGTTGATGTATATCCAGTGGCCACTGGTTCTTTAGCTATTGAACCTGCATCAGCTAGTGTTAATAATCCTGATGATGTAAAGCTGCTGTCGTCTGGTGAATCAAAGGCTCCCAACTGGCCAACATGCTGGACTCTAGAGCAGAAGAATGATTACTGCAGTAAGTACAATTGGCTGTACGTTTGTGAACAGAAGCTCGGTTGTTAGTCATGCAAGAAAGTTAGACGTCGTGGCGGATGAAAATTTGGTAGAAATTTGGCGTGTCTTATAGAATAACAGCCTAGGTAAATCGGTTAAGGAACACGAAAACCATATTTTGCAAGTGAAAAAAAGGTTTATACAGTATTAGTCATTTTTTATTTTTCTTTTGCAATCTGAATTACATAGTTTTTGATTGAAATGAGCGTACAGACTACAGTACTGAATAATGAGAAACTAATCAGAAATGTGTATCGGCAAATATTTTTTTTTACAAAAAAAGTGCTGTTATTAGTATTTTGGTAAATTTTACTAAATCTTTACAATGCAACCGAACCTGTTGAGTTGTGCCACTGATTTTATTTTATCTTTACTGACAAGGTAAAGTAAATACATGATAAAGAGAATGGGATCATTTTATGTTTAAGAGATAAAGAGTAAAAGTATTTAGCTGAAACAGTAACAGACCCTCAAAATGTAGTCTAAAAAAATAACGCAGGTTGATAAAAAAAAAAAAAAATATTTCTGGTTTTGGAATGGTAAATCATCAACTTTATTAATATTTCCAATTTTTTTTTGTATCCCTCTGCATTGTATGAACCAAATATAACCCTACAGCTCCAAGTTTGCAATCAAATATATAACGAGTCTTCCAGCAATTGCACTCATTTTTTCTTCTTCAATTTGTGCACTGATACGTTTTTCCTGTAAACACCTGCAACAGAGGTTTGGACATTGCCACAAAATATTATTACACTACTAAAGGTTATTTAACTAGACACACTTTATGGAACTTTATGTGTACAGTGTTAGATTATAAAGGAAAAAAAGACTAGAATGATCTTAAAGGGACATGATCACAGTTACAAGATTTACTCTATAATATGTGCCTAATCAACATCTATTGGTATTTTAGATAATATTGTGGGTTTTTTTTTAAAATCCTGAATCTTAAAAACAGGCATCACAGACTCTCATGTGGATGATGGTAACGATCCCGTAAGTAATTTGTCCTGCAGTAGAATGATATTGGATCCTGTTAATTGATGGTTCAGTTTCATGCAGAGAAAACGTTCTAAATAAGCACCTCTTGACAAGATGTGATGTAGTGAAGGTGTTAGATTTGTCCTGCAATTAACACAGAATTTTTCATTGATTCAACACTCATAAACCATCCTATGTGATGCTCGAATTAAGACACTTCCACCAGATACGACAGAGGCACTTAAATGACCTAAGGTAAAAGGAAATATCAATGTTACCTTAACATCATCAAGTGCAAGATTCACAGAAGGAATGTCAGGATGTTTAAAAGGTGTTGAAAAGCCCTCAAAACAGAGCACATATCATATTAAAAAGTAGCAGTGTAGGCCCTTATATATATAATTGAGTTTACTTAGCTCCTGGTTGCAAACATTTCCAAAATTCACAGGGGAAAATTACTCAGTGAATTGGATAAAACAGGCAAAAAAAAATTATCATTTTTGCTGTATTTTTTTGCTTTGTGATAGCAATTAAGCTAATCACAGCAACGGCTTAGTAAAACAAAAAGAATATAATAGAAAAATGACCACTTGCTACAGTATGATGTTTCCTGTAGCAAAGTTTGATGAATAAGGGAGAATTTTTATGGAAGGGTTTATGTTAGCCCACATACAGGGGTATTCATCAACAGTGGCAAACTTTACAGAGGTCTAGGAACCCATAGCAACCAATCAGAGGTTGTCTTTTAGGAGTATTTTTGATTAACCTTCTAATGAAATGATTCCCGTCATAGTCAAATTTATTGGTCAATTTCCTGTGAAAAGAAGACAAACCTTAGTTTAGGTTTTAAATGGTTATGCAGAATCTAAGCAGTAGAAAGAGGAACATTTTACTTTTTTTATGTAATTGTGAGTTGACAACCCCTTTAAAACTAATAATCTATATATTTAACTAAAAAACAAACAATTAGCAGCGCATAAAATGATGTATAACTAGTGAATATAACACAAA
>WMED01003647.1:0-21849 GCA_019650415.1 Pipa parva
CTCACTTCGCTGAATGGTGAATTCCCCCTAGTTCTTTCCGAGTTTACCGGGTGAAGTCTTGTTTTGTTCTCGCAAGATTTCTTTCAAGATTTCGAGAACGAGTTTTTCGTTCCCGATTTTTCAAAATTTTCGATGGAAACGTAGCCATGTTACTAATGTAAAGTATGGGCGACCTTTCCACCAAAAAAATTTCACAAAAATTGAGATTGAAAAACTTGATCTTGATTTCTTGAAAAATCTCATGAGAACAATGCAAGATTTCTCCCGGTAAACTTAGAAAGACCCATAGCGGTCTTTCCGAGTTTAGTAAATTTTGCCCATTTAATAGTGTTTACTTTCACTTTATTTTCATATACATATCCAGTGAAAGATATTCCTGCAGGTAATCTGCAGAGACAGTATTATTTATCTGCATGAATATATTTGTTGATACATACAACTTACCATAAAGTTACTTTGACAAGTACAACAGAAAAAAAATAATCATATAGCCTTTCTGTGAACTTTACATTTGGGAGGGCAAATTATTAAGTGAAATGGTGTAAAGATTGCTTGGCTTTAATGAACAATAACCTTTCTTCATTCATTCTTTCAAGGATTTAAGTGAGGCAAGATGATAAAGAAGCCAACTATTCACAAAACAAAACGTATAGAATGGTATACTGCAAAAGTTAAAATGAACTAAATCACTTGAGCAATTAGCTCTTATAAATGTGTGGTATGTATAATTGTACATTCGGTGATTTCTCTCCTGAGGGTTTTTTTTTTTTATATAATAATGACAATAGGGGATAGGAAGAAGGCTATAAACAGGGAGGAGAGGGAGAACAGGGAGGGTAGACATGAGTTGCTGCTTACTGTGGAGGACTTGTCAAATGTTGGGGGAGCAGGTAGCGTAATTTAGTTAGTGAAATTCCAGGTATAGCAAAAACCCACACCTTTAACACCTAAGCAGAGGGTTAGGCAGAATTTCCCTTTTAAGCCCATTTAATGTTGTGAAAAAGTCAGAACAAAATAAGCAGCTGTTTTACTCACAGCACCAGTGCCAATACTCTGGTCACATATTAGCAGCGTCTGATACTGGAAACAGCAGTCTTTATCCAGCAGCAGCACCACAGGAACTCAAAGAAGCCTTAGCCCTGACCTCAGGACCCTGACTAAGAGCAGGATGTCCACCTGACTCCCTGGGGCTACCCTTTTACTTACTCCTGTCACAACTTTGGACAACGGTTCTCCTAACGTCTATGCTGGCACACACTACTGTGCCTTATAACAGTAGCTACCCCTACGCTTACCTCTAAGCTAGGGACAGTTTTCTTCCACAGGAACTGTCTCCTGTAACATTCCCATAAGGCTGTCCCCAGTAATGAATTTTTTTTTTCTTAGGAGGACAGTTATTCCAATAGCTCTGCAGGACATTTTTTGCCCTAGGGCACACTTACAGGTCTCCTACCTCCCAGTAAGCATTAAGACACAGGATTCTCTCTTTTGCAGGGTGGAACCTCCCCTCCAGCAAGCTGGGGATGAGTGAACACTTTGGGGGTAATTCAGCATAGTCCGAACTTACCCTCTGATCCTTTGCCTCTGCTCGCACAGACTGTTATGCGCTCGCTGATGTCCTGCGCGCAGACATCAGTGAACGCATTAAAGGGATTCCAGTCTCGGTGAGGCTCAACTCGAGTCGCCTCGCGAGATTGGAATCCCTATAAAGCATTCGCTGATATCCGCTTTCAGGCATCAGCGAGCGCATAACAGTCTGTGCGAGCAGAGGCGAAGGATCGGAGGGTAAGCTCGGACTATGCTGAATTACCCCCTTTGTCTCTATAAAGCTGCTTAATTAGTAACTCACACTCACCTGAGACACAGGTGAGATTTCTGGATTACCTCTTCCAGAACTGGCTGCTGCTTTCTCTATACCATATGCTACAGACAATGTTATACTGAATAATGGAAACATACCATGCATTACAACCATTTCACATTACACCATTTTATACAAAATTTATGACATTTTATCCTAGCCTGTCAAACTACATAATATACAAGTTAATTAAATCAACAGCTCCATGAAATAGAATATCCATTTTGCCAAATGGTTTTGAGACATTACTAGAAGCTGTCACTGAACTTGTGTAGCCATTTTGAAAGAATTGACCTACTTATATAAGTTTTAAGGGAATCGGTATTTAGAGGCAGTTAGCAGCACTGGGTTTGCTCCAGTGAGATCCTGGTTATTACACAAGATAGCCACAGATGAGTCAGTTAGTATATTCCAAAACAGATCCTATTTATCAGCTCACAGAAAAAAATTAGCATACCATATCCTTGGTTAAAAAAAGGTTTCTCAAAAAAAGTCTCAGTCTGCATGACATCACTAGCAGAAGTCTGCCATAGAAGCACCATCGGTGATCATGCCATCTTGTCAATTTTTTGTAATGATATTCTTGAATTTACCAAGTTGTAAGCCTTTTTTACTCTACAAAATTAAGTGAGAGTCAGTAGCCCTGACATATAGATCAATCACTCATATGTAAGGTATCACAGTTTCTATCACACAAACTATTTGACTTATGAGTTTTGCACAGTTGACTAAGTTACCACTTACCAAATCATTGTTTTTATCTGAACTAGTCGCATTATCATTGTCATTCAGTTTTATGGAGTAGAAAGAAACCTTTCTGGTGTAATTGGTCAAAAACATTTATATCTCCTATAATAACACTGGACTAATTCACATTAAAATCTTAATCATACCTTTATTAGTGACTTTTTAAAATGATGTGATTTTATTTTGACCCTTATAGGATAAATTCTTCTCTTTGGGGTAAAAATAGACAATTTCAAATTGATCTACTACATTGCCATAAAAACATTACTGCCGTAGTCCTCTGACAATCTGATCTCTAACTCAGTCCTGTACAAACCTAGAGAGGGGGTTTTGTTGGAAAAGAGTATATTCAGGTGGGAAAAGAAGCTGTAAGAACTGCAATTCTCCCATTGTGGTAGATGACTATATTTGTGATAATCCACAGGAGACAGATTCTTAGGCTTCTTAGATAGCACTATTTCCCCACTGATAAGCCTATGATTAGTAAGCACTAAATCCTGAGATTGGATTTCCATACCCATAACCCCTGTTTAGGTTTTACCAGCAAGAAAGCTGGGACTGTCAGTCAGATAGGCCGGGGACAAAGATATTATATTTGTTAACTAATCACACTGTCACAAGATGTTAAACAGAAGCAGGTGGTCCTGACCTCTGTGGTATCTATGAAGTTCATCAATCCAAATAAGTTCTCTCAGATCCTTATGAACATGACTTTACACAATTATCATACAAAGCTTCCCTGCATAGTGATGTGACTAATCAAAGGTTCTTGTCAAAATGGCTGCATAATAATAGCCTGTAGAGCTTGGCAGACTTTAAAATATACATTGGTTAAAATTAAGCATATCCTTGTTTCAATCAGCAGGAAAGAAATTTTCATAATTCTAGCCAAAAATAATGGACAAAGGTCAAATAGTCGCATATAGCTCTGAATTCACATTTCATCGCCACTTGTTCACTTATTTAGAAACATTTTCAATGTGGAATATACACATTTAATTTGGGAGACTATGATAGATATATGATATGATATGATATGATATGATATGATATGATATGATATGATATGATATGATATGATATGATATGATATATGATAGTGGGGGTCTTATGGACTATATGGTCTAATACTCTTTGCAACTATTCAGCAAGTGACAGTCTGTCAATGGCTCAAATTCGAGTAGATGCACTTCTCCAAATTCATCCATTTGAGTTTGCAACATCAGAGTGGTGAGCTGGGGGGTTGATGCCAGGGCTCTAGTGTGGCATAAGGTGATTATTTCTTCAAAAGTGACAATGGTGACCGATTAAATTACAACATGACCTAGGGACAAGGTGACATAGAAACAGATGTATTATTCACTTATATACAGTTAGTGGGATATGGTGAGGATGACATCATTGCACTTCACTTGGGGGAATTCACATCACTCTGCATAATTTTGCATCCTACGTCTATTCAACTGACCTCACCACACTACACATGCAACAGTGTCCATCACAGTCTGCTTGTTCATCAAGTAGATCTGGTACTTCATAATTACGAAGAAGAAAATTTGTGACTATTTTGGTGACGTGACTCCAACTGTAGGAAGGAGAATTCAGACTTTAGACAATAAAGTCTAATATGTTTAGCTCAGAGAAAGAAAAAAACAGGTATATCAGTATGTCTTACATTTAAATTAGATGAGTTAAGTGGTGAGCTTAAAAACATTCTAAAAGAGAAGTTATTTATCATCAGAAAATGATTACAGACTTGTTATGCCATGCTAAAAACACATTTTGTTCCACTGTTCCCTCTCTGATTCCTACTGAAATTAGAAAATACTGATGTAATTTAGGAGGCTCCTAGATTAAAACTTATGTCTTCACATATTTATTGGTCTGTTTGTAGATGAGGCAATATCTCAAAGGGTGTATTATTACACTGGGGTATTTCAAACTATGTGAACCATAAGAATCCAGACACTTTCTAAGGGTTTGTTTTTGTGGCAGTTGCACAAAATACATTCATGTTTCAGCAATATTATTTCAGACACCCACTCAAAAGTAAAATCAATTGTAATTCTAGAGCTCTTGTGTATCCACCTATTAATCCGATAGAAAGAGCTCCACAGTTAGAGAATGTCATTGCAGGTTTTTTAAAGCATTTCAAACAAAATAAAACACCCCAGTGATATGAATATTTCACTTAATATACTTCAAAGGCATCACTCATCACAAGTGGAGTTTTTAAACACTGGAGTAAATGTCAAAAGAGAAAACTTAAATTTAGCTCCAACATGAATGTACTAGCATGTAAAGCATTTTAGTTCCCCCTGTTCTTCAGTTCTCAGTTTAAGAAATTGCTAGACATTTTTGGAGTACAGGGCACTAAATCTGACTCTATGTTTTCACTACCTGAATCCTGTGGGAGCCTCTAGGCCTCTATTGATTCCTAATTTTATCATCTCATAGATGATCCCAGTAGACTTACCTCCACTCAGTCAACAAAATGTATCCAACCTTTTAATAGAAGACTAGTTAATGTGCTGGAAACTTCCTGTGTTCAATGAGATCTTCCATCCATGAGAATTCCATTAAAAGTTCCTGATTCTTATTAAGGGTGAAATTTATTAAACTCTGAAAGACAGCTCTTGGTCTTTCCAAATTTACTGAGTGAAATCTCATGAGATTTTTTGAGGTTTCGAGGTCGAGTTTTTCTATCTCGATTTTTCTAATTTTTTTTCGATGGAAAGGTAGCCATACTTTACATTAGTAGCATGGCTTACCTTTCCATCAAAAATTTAGAAAAATCGAGATCGAAAAACTCAACCTCGAAAAAAATCTTGCAAGAACAAAGCGAGATTTCTCCCAGTAAACTCGGAAATTAGCAGAGCAGTTTAATAAATTTCGCCCCTATAGGTGTGGGCAATAATGCTTCCCATGATGGATAGTGGATTTTCTAGAATACTGTAATTTCTTTAAAGTTTATCACAGATTCTAAGGTACATTTCACTTCGCTACAATTTGGGTTGCATCTCCAAAATAGTCGCACTTCTCACTATTGACTAAGCCATGTATAGTCTTGTTGAACAAGCCCAACAGTGACAATTGCTGCCGGATGCTTTGTGTGATGTAGCCAGTCGAATAGAAGTAGGAGTAGGATATAAAATCATAGGAATTGATGTGAACTCCCCCAATGAAGTGCAGTGATGACATTCTCACCATATCCCACTAACTGTATATTAGTGAATAATACATCTGTTTCTATGTCCCTTTATCCCTACTTCATGTTTAGTTGCAGACTAGTTTTGTTGCAGCTTCCATTGTCATTTTTGATGAAGTAGTCACTTTATGCCACACCGGAGCCCTGCCATCAACTCCCAATTTGCTACTCTGATGTGGTGAAGTCAAACAGGTGAATTTGGAGCAGTACACCTAGTCACATTTCCTCCATTTGACACAGTCTGCCAATTGTCAATAGTTGAAGTACGCACACAAAGTGATGCAGGTGCTCGTTGAGATTGCAACATCTGAATTTGTTGCATATTCACCACATCGCAGAGTTTGCTCAATAATTGAACTTAAGAAAGTAGTGAATAGATGCAAATTCAGACCTTAAGCGACTGTTTAGCCATTAGTCTATAAGGCCCACAGTCTTTCCCTTCCAAGTCACCTACTTTGTTATTTCTGCTTATTCTGCATGTATAGTTTCACAAATACATGGCAGCCATTGTGGCAATTTAGCTCTACCCCCTGCTAAGCTGGTGTCTTAGACAAACAAAGCATTTTTACTTTAAAGATAATGTATGTCTATATATGTATGTATGTATATTTTCATTTATAAATTGCCTCTAGGTTTCTCAGCACTGTGTCCCTTTAACTTTCAAGACACAGCCTCGCTTAATTAATATAGTAGTAGCTCACCCTATTAATGAAAGTGTTTGTTACATATGAATAAATTGCTTGGTTATGTGTGGTTATTCCAGCTATACCTTTAGGGACGTTTTGATGAATAACTAAATAGTTGCATAAAGGTGTAAATTCACATTTATTCGCCCCTTCCCGATATTCAGCAAACTCTGCAATATAGCAAATTTGAGACCAATTTGACAGTGAATAGTTGAAGACTTACAGAGCTCTTCACACCACTTTGCCTGCGCATACACAGGCATATTGCGTATTTGTCTGCCGCAGTAGTGAACTTGACAAGACATGTTGTGTGGCATTCGCCAGTTTTACTTTGCCAGATTAAAGTGGCAGATTAGGAGGCTAATGACAGAGCTCCTACTGTTTGGCTGACTATGCAACACTGTGCAGGAGAAGCGTCTTCGCTATGTGAATCCTCTGATTAATGAATCCTCTGTTTAGAGAATTCTTGACTCGGGGCATAGTGACCCAAAGTGATGAGAATTTACTTAGACATTCAAATTTTTACTTTGATGAATAAGCCCCTTTATTGTTTTACAGTGGGCTACTATTTCTATGGCAAATCATTGCCACCTTGGATTTCCACTATCTGTAGTGAAAAATGAACGAAGATTATTCATAAAAGTCCAAACAGACATATAAAGGTCAGGGTTCGCGTCAATTCAGCACATCCAAATGTTTTTAATTCAGCAAACTCTGTGATAGGGTGAATTCACAACCAATTCAGATGCTCACCACAAGCGCAAACGTATGGAGCTCTTTGCGACACTTTGCGTGCGCACTAAGAATTAATTAGGCTATTCATTAAGAGTCTGAGTCTGTTGAAGTAGTAAATTCAGGAAGGCATATTATATCAAATTTCCATTTTTGTTTTGATGGATCAAATTGGCAAACTAGGGGGTTGTTAGTAGGGCTCCTACAATAAACCCTGTTCATCGCCATTTGCTTCTTTGCTATGAGAATCCACCACACAGTGAATAAGTGTCTAGAGAACCGGACTACTGGAGCATAGCGACTAGAAGTGCCAAGAATTCATTCAACAGTCAAATTCTCAATCTGATAAATAAGATCCTAAATGTATTTGTGCTTTAGTTAGACCAACATCTACCTTCAATTAAGGAACCAGACGCAAGGGGGCAGCACACTAGTCTTTATTATCATCTTCATCATTTTACCTTTAAGCACAAGTGATAACTTGCTGGTATTTGTCAGAGAAGAATGCTTCTATCAAATTGGTCCTGCTAATGTACAGGATCCCTGGAACAATAATACAGTATATCACAATGTACATAATCTAAGCATGCATTTTTCATTTACATGACATTTGTGAAACAGAGGCATGATTAATATTTGGCCTATACATGGATATTTAGGGTCATAAAGTTTCCTTTATCAGTGTATACATTCATAGGAAACAGAAAGAATTCAGTATATTTAATAGCCCATTATTTCTAGCATAACTGGCTCATGACGTGTCCAAATACAGTATATAATAGATTCTTTCTCAAGGAAGAGTTGAGGTTAAAAATTGTGTGAGCGCTCTAAGTATTCTACTGTTGCCAGCAAACACTTTACATTACATACGCTATAAAGCAGGGATGTCAGAGCACAGATGGTGTGGGCCACATTTGCACAAACAGAAGGGCGCCATCAACCAAATTATTTACAAGTGGCCAATAGCCAAACCTGATTGTGAAGTTCCAAATGTAACCCATGGGTCATTTGTTTGTAAGAGATGCGAGATGGTGTTATTAAACACTGTGATACATTTTAACCAATGTAAGCTTTGGTTCTAGTTATCTATTCTCTGTGTTCCCTTGAATGGTTATCTACCACATCTGGAATGTATCTCTGGGGTATGTTGGGGTGGGGGGTGGAATTATTGTTCTCATATTGCCTGCACAAGGCAGGGTTCCTTGGAAGCCTGTGTAATGTTGTGATCTAAACTTATACTATACAATATACCCTATCCAATAGAATATAGTCTAAGGTCTAAAAATGTAGGAATTAAAATGTAGTTTCAGCTCAGCAATAAATTATCTGCATTTACTTCACCAGATGAAAGTGGGGAATGGTAGAGCTCCTACTGTCTGACTGACTACACCATGCAAGAGACTGCATTCATTGCTGTTCACTTCTTCCCTATGGGAATGCACTGCTTAGTGAATAAGGAATAGGAAATTTACAACTATTGAAGCATCGCAACCCAAAGTGATGCAAATATACTTTGACAGTCGAATTCTTACTTTCATGAATAAGCCCCTCAATGAGTCCTTCTAGGATGAGCTACCCACTGGTCTAAAAACAAAAGACATTACAGTTAGAACCAATGAATAATGGAGGACATTTTCTGGTATAATAGAATAGTAAACAACCAAAATTAGAAGGATTTAGTTGATGATTTTTGCTGATTGAGAATATCAAGCCTCATACAAGAGAAACTCCATTTTGAATAGGTACACTTTCTTATCTGATGACTTCAAACTACATTTGGAGAATAGTAAGATCCAACACAAAAATTAAAGGCACAAACTATATGGTTTAGAGAGGTTGTTTATTTTGAAATAAATTTGTGTTATGTTGTACAGTAGATAGTGGTATTCTAAGAGGATTATATTCACATTTAGGGGGTTATTCACTAAGATGTGAATTCGACTGTCGAATTCTCAAACAGTGGATTCCCATAACAAATCCACGACTACAACAATTTCCCTATTGTAAAGTCATGACCACAACAATTTTCCATAGTAAAAGTCATTCTAAAGACGTGACTCCAACAATAGCTGTCTATTGCGACTGTCTTTTGCTGGCAAATTCATACCTATATGCAACAATTTAATGAGTAACCCCTTTAATGTTTATGCTTTCAAAAGTAAATTAAATTAGCAACCAGCCACTGCTTTGTGTACAGACTGTATGTGTGTATGTATATTTTTATTTAGAAAGAGACACTAGGTTACACAGCATTGTACAATCCAACAATACAGTTATAATACAGACAAGGGAAAACTGCTTAACAAAGGGCAAGTAAATTACAAGCATATAATCAAGGAAATACATCACTCGGGGGTCATTCATTAAAGTCCAAATTCGCCTAGCATAGTGACTCCGTGTCTGTTTGCGTCAATATGATTGATGCAAAGAGCTCCGTAAGTCCACAACTGGAGTAAGCGTCAAAATTGGTCATGAATTAGTCACATCGCAGAGAATGTTGAATAAACTGAGTTGAAGAAGTCGTGAAAGGACGCGAATAAGGGCATTTACATGACACATTGGACTTTAATGAATGGCCTCAAAGTGCCAGGCTATGACTGAAACAAGAGAATGGATGTCCCTGCCCCATAGAGCTTACAATCTAAAGAGCAAGACTTACATAAACAGATAGGAGGGTAACAAGTGCAGTAGCATAAAGTGTCAGTTCATGAAAGTGTTATAGTGCAGGGCCTGAACAAGAATATAAGTAATAAAAAAAGAATTCTACATAAAAAAAAATCCTTCTTCAGATTCATTGTTTTTCAAGTCAGTGACCTAATGCAAAAAAATAAGGCAAAACAATCCAATACAAACAAATGACGTAAAACAATGTCAACTATTTTAAAAACCACAGGAAAAAAAAATTGAAAACCTATAAGTAATTCAGGAAAGAGCGAAGTTACCTTGTGATGCTTCTCATCAGTTCGCCAAGACGGGTATGCGCTTCCTGGTCTCCTGCAAGCGGAGATCAGCGAATGCTTTAAAGGTACTTCGGCTCACCACGCGACCACTCAAGTCGCCTCTCCAGAGTAGTGTATGCAATAAAAAGATGGTCCTCGCTCAATCCCTTTAAATAAGTCCACATAAAGGATCCTGTGAAGTGTTGTGCGGGGTGCACAGGATAAAATGCAGCATACAGCAGTGAATCTGGCACTCCCGTGTTTAAAAGCAAAAATCTTTATTGGTCCATGTTAAAAGCAGGTCACAATGACAAAAAATAAAAACAGCAGTGTGTCCAGGCACCCCCTTACGCGTTTCACGCTGGGCGCTTAGTCATAGGTCATAGACCTATGTTTTTATTTTTTGTCATTGTGACCTGCTTTTAACATGGACCAATAAAGATTTTTTGCTTTTAAACACGGGAGTGCCGGATTCACTGCTGTATGCCTCTCCGGAGTACCTTTAAAGCGTTCGCTGATCTTCACTTGCAGGAGACCAGGGAGCGCTTACCCGTCTTGGCGAACTGATGAGAAGCATTGCAAGGTAACTTCGCTCTTTACTGAATTAATAGTCTTAGAAGGCTTCTAACCACGAAGAGCCCTAAGGTCAGAGGCAATATGTGCGATGGATCAACAGGGCACTGCCCTTCCTCACGCCAGGAAAATCCTTCACTATCTGTGATGGCACCTGCGCCAGCAAAAGCTCCTTTAACTTGGAGCTTTTTCTGTGCCGGGTGCCACCGCTGCAATTGGCGCGCTAGTCTATAATGCCTCTCAGGAAAATGGCGCCTTATGCATTTGCAACAACATTCTAAAATTTCAACAATAAAAAGAGAGACATGTGCAGATGTAAATAAAGATTAACTAAAGCCCAAAATGAATAACTAATTGCTAGAGAATACAGCTGCTCATTCATTAAAACCCACTCTTTCATCCATTTTGTGTTTCCAAAGATATTAATAATAGAAGGCAGGAGACAAAATAGTTGGACCTTTAAAACTGGGAATAAGCTTGTTACAGGACGCACCGAAAAGTTAAGTTTGCTTCTTTCCTTCTATCCCATAGTAAGATTAAACATAAATCGTAAGGCCAAAAAAAAAAGACACAAGTCCATCCAGTTAAGCCTATTAATCTGCAATGTTGATTCATCTACTAAGTAACCAGTGACCAAATGATTGCATCGTAATAGTCTTTGAGAAGGATTTTCAAAGAATGTTTTCCTCGGTTAACCAAATGTATGGTACAAAAAATATCTAGACAGAGTTAATGTGAAAAAAGCTTGTGAGCTTGATACACCCACAAGTCTTTAGAGAGCTTAGGTCACTTTTAGTAAGACCCTTGCGCTTCATTTTCTGCCTGGTATTGTGCCAACGGATTGAAAGAAGACAGATGTAATACCCATTTTCAAAAAGTGAGAGTTTGCGGCTAGGGAACTATAGACTATTAAGTTTTAAATCTGTGTGGGGAAGATATTTTAAAGGTTTGTTAAGAGATTATTCAGGAGTTTGCTTTGGAGAGGGATATCATGAGCAGTTGCCAGTATGGAATTAGGAAAGACAGACTTTGTGAAACAAATTCAATTGATTTTTATGAGGAGGTAAGTGGTATGTTTAACATAGGGGTTTCTTTAGATGTGTTCCACTTGGACTTTGGGAAAAGTTTTGATTCAGTGTCACAAAGATGTTGTATAAATTAAGACCTGTTGGTTTAGATAATGACGTGCCTCAGACAGTAGTTAGCAATGGTTATTATTCCAGATTGGTTAGAGTTATAGTTATTGAACTTCATATGTCTGTATTGGAAAGCATTGGGGACAATTTGCTTTAATTGGATATTGATATTAATTGCAATAACTTGAAAGCATACATTTTAACCCCCGTGTCTTTGTAATAGCATAAAACTTTGTATAGCAAAACTAGCTCCACTAGGTTTATCATCCTTCCTTAGGGACTCGAAATTAGCAGCATGGAAATCTGAGCAGCAAATTCATTCAATGGCATTAAATGGAAGGCTTTCTACCTAAGGTCCAAAAATCTGCAATGTAACTTAACACCATTAATGGTCGGTAGATCTAGGGAGTAATTGATGGATTAGGATCCTGGTTTACTGGTCGAATGAGTTGTTGCAAGCAGTGTCATTCTGGCAAAACTTGCCAGACTAAACTAAATATGGCATAGATTCAAGAGAAGGACTTGTGATTTACTCTCTGTATAAAGCTCCTTTAAGACCTAGTCTTGAATATGCAGTCAGTTCTGAGTAGAGATGCACAAAATATGTGTTTAGGCTCCTCTTTAAAGGCTCTTTCTCCTTAAGTTAAACCCCCATGTACTGTATATTGTCTTGCTCACTTGATGCCTGAAGGCCAAATGTGGGTCTATAAGTCACTTTATGACCTACAGCCTGGCTAAGATTTCATCACATTTTTATTTAGAACATCATTTGATGATTATTAATATCATGTTATGGTCCCAAATGGGGTATGTAACAGATACATGACCCTCTTCATTGATGAAGGTGGACGGTATTGTTTCAAAATGAAGCAAGGTCATTTTCAACCAGATTGTGTAACCATTAATCTGATGAGCATCTGGTTAAATATCCTGAACTTTAGAAAGACAATAAGATGATATACTTACCAAAGCATCAAGTAGAAGACCTGTAAATGAAATAATGTGCCTGTATTATATGATTTGACCATCCAGCACCTGGTATGAACTACTGAATGTTTAGAATGTGTTTGTTCTACTGTTTTTTCAAATTGCAAACAATTCTCTTATTAAAATATTAATTCCAGTGCCCATGCCTGGTATCTCTTTGCATTTGCAATCTAATAACAGAGTTACTCAAAATGTACAATGTCCCATGACTAACAACCTTAAAGAAATACATTATGCATATCAATTGATAAACTCAGTTGTATATCTTTTGCTAGTTGCTTATGCACAGTGATTGGCAGCCTATGCAAAATACCTTACCTAGGGGTTGATTTATTGAATAAATCATGCACATCTCATGTCAACTTGCATGCAATACCTAATCTTAGCCTGCATGGTCTACCTTCAGTCTTCAAGGGATGTGATCACAGTGATCACTTGCTCCCCCATTCAGTTTTCTGTGACAAGTAGCCAAAGTAAGTGAAGACTCAATGGATAGCGCACAATAAATTAGTTTAGTGTAGGAACTCGGATTTAAAGGGTTGGAGTTGATCATCATCTCCATCACTTGGGCCTGCAGAAGGCAGACTTGATAAAACAAAAGGAGTTAGCTGAGTGCTAATCACAGTCTATGCTTGTTGCATGTTGTGAATGGCTGCAATCAAACAGACATTGAGGGGCATCACTGAACACAGCTACTATAAATGCATGACAACCCTATTTGCAACATCTTCATTTTTTTAAAGAATTTTCTTAAACTTCTCTGAAGTTTTTCGAATTGCCTTAGCAATCATACTCATTTTTATCTCCTTCAACATTCGTCCAAACAACGGTTTGTAAAATATTTGCAAATGACTTGTTCTTTAGCCATTTTTTCAAGTCTGGTATTTTATCCTAGAAAAATCTTGACCAATATGTTGGCTGAGAAAGCTAAGATTCTATTTTTCACTATGATTTGAGCCTTGGATGACTGTCCAGTAGTCTCTTTTTGCCAATGAATTTCTACTCTCTTTTTTTTTTCACCAGAAAGTATGTTGAATATGCAAATAGAGCTCCGTAAAATTCTCCCACTGACATGAAGTATGCATTACAGCAACTCAAATTGCTCTCCTTTTAAACAAAATAAATTTCCCTGAAAAGAACTATGTGGTCTCAGCATACTGAGAAGATAAGCAGATCATTTTAGATTTTTTTTTTTCATTTTCTCTTTTTTTATCAATGCGAGACATGCTTGTAATTCATCACTGTCTATTTTTATCATGCATCATCTTCTAGGTGGTCTGCTGGATCTGAAAAGAACTGTATAAAGATGCAACCATTCTCTAGACTTGGTCAAATACTTTCTTTACATTTCATTAAGGAAATATGTCACTGTTTAACAAAATATACCAGGTGCTTGAGATATTTTTCCTACATTTGCCTTTGTCAGGCCTCAAGATATGTTAAAGAAAAATCAACATTATTACATCTTTATTCTTCTTTTATGAAAACCAGATGTGAAAACTGTTGTGGTTCAGAAACAGTCGTTTTATATCTTTTTTTTTTCACAGAGACCAAAACAGTAGCTTACCTTTTTAATATATAACAATTGTTATAAAACATCTGGTACACAGTACATTTTCTTTTTCTTAGTTTATAGTTAAATTCTTTCTTTAAAGGGCAGTAGGAAAATCTTATGAGTTTTTCCCCAACATATTCAGTACTTTCCACAATGCCTGTACAATTCTTTTGCTTTGCCGATTACTCATAATTTCCATATCATTCTGAGACTGGAAGATTAAGGGCCTGATTGACTAAAGTCTGAATTCACTTGTTGAATTCACCTCGCTACAATTTGAGTCGCGTTGCAAAAATAGTCTCAAATTCACTTCTCATTGTTGACTGAGCGGCGAATACACTTGTCGAACAAGCGGACAGCCACAAATATATACGCCTGCGCTTTCAATCGAATCACACTGGACAGTGTCGAATTTGGTAGACTGTGACATAAATAAGCAACGATCTGTGGTTCATTTCATGGCCATGATTTATCCAAGTTGAATTATGAGCCAGCCATACCAGAGGCAGCACCAGCTACAGTGCCTCCTCGTTGTCAGCCTAGGGTTTCTGAGGTACAGCAAAAATTGTGGGTCTTTGTAAATCAATTTTTAAATGAAAAAACATCATTGCAATGCCTGTGTGTGTTTTGACAGTTTGACAGTTTTTGGATCATAATCGTCTGTAGTTGTTTACAATTTCCCAACCCATATCAGGAATACTAAGTGGATATTTCCAATAAACATACTGTAGTACACTAGCATGGCCCTGTTCACTTGCTATGAACTAACCTGATAGTTTCGGATCTAGGCTTCATTTTTGAATATGGGCAAAGTGGATATGTGGACAAATTTTACATAATTAGTAAATTGGGATCACATCTTATTGATGTCATCTAGGAGGAGAAGGTGTAAAGACATTTCAAGGTTAAATAAAGCATGACAACAAATATTGTAGGAGTAGCTCAAGATGACCTTTAAGCTTATATTATCCAACAAAGTGAACATGTACATTGTGGGAAACATGGCTGATCTGGAGCTCTAAAAGTCAAGCTATAAACATGTAGTCATTAATCTATGCAAGTGCTGCATTGTAGTTAGTGCCACGGCTCTCCAAATGGGAAACTGACCATACTGGAGAGAGTGTTCCTTTAAAGGCAATATCAAGCTGTTCCCTTCATTGAATTTAGAATCTGTTGTAGGGCAGCCTGGCATATTGTTTGGCCCATTAAGTGTTTTTCTTGAGGATGTGATTATGCTCTTTTGTGAAGGGCATTCATTGTGTGTTAAATGTTCACAAATAAGGTATTGCAAGTGGTATGGCAAAATGCCATATTGAAAAAACAACCATGCAGCGAAAGCAGAAAGTAGCTAGTCTTACCTCCAGAAATTCCAAATGGGGTGTAATGAAAAATGACATCAGTCTCTATCCAAATCTAATAGAGCAAGAAACAAGCTCTCCCAAACTCTCCACAAACTAACAGCTCCCTCAAAGTTCCTGATGCTTGTCCAGTCTATGTTATTGCTGTGAACTTTGTTATTTTTTTATTACTTAGTTCATTTTAATTACAGTCCCGCCCTGAATTATTTGCTCAGGATTGGCTAAAATTGCAGTTCTGCCCTTGTTTTTTGAAGTAGCTGATTTTAATTGTAGTCCCGCCTTTAATTATTTGCTCAGGATTGGCTACAATTGCAGTCCCACCCTTGTTTCCTGAAATAGCTGATTTTAATAGTAGTCCCGCCCTTAATTATTTACTCAGGATTGGCTACAATCACAGTCATGCCCTTTAGTAGGTTCTTTCTAGGAAACATTTCAATCGCAGGCATGAATGAGTAAATGAATGTAGACATTCCAAATTATGTGTATAAAAAAAGAATCTCCAGCCCTGAGATCAAATTGTTTGTGGACTGACTAAGCTCTGATGTGAGATATTTGAAGAAAACATGATCAATTTTATGTTTAATTATACTTCGTAACTTATAGTTGGTGAAATTAGCACAATCAAGATGGTGCAAATGACATAAAGTTGCTAAAACATCACAAAATCAAGTCGCCGCCTACTTCAATACACCTCCAACCCTGCCCAAACCCTGTTATTTGCCACAATTTTGTGATGAAGTCAAACACGATAATTTGAGTCCATTTCAGTTTATTCGCCACTTGGGCACATGCTAAATAAGGGAATCAGCAAACAACCAGGTACTGACCGCTCAACCCTTGTAGAGCTGTAGAAATGTGGGTGCACGGAGAAGCAGGACGGCTTGGAAGCAAGAACAAGTATATAAACTCCGGCACTCCATAACTTACAGTTAAGTTGTATACTGCCATGATTAAGCGCCTACTGGCGAGAAACGCGTAGGCTTTGATTTTAATATGTACTTGTCTACTTGTTTAAATATGCTATAAATAAAGGACACCTATATATATTTTTTACTTTATGGAGTGCCGGAGTTTAAATAAGGGAATCAGCAAGTCGAATTTGTACGCAAACCGATACCATGAGGTTTGTGACTTTGTGGCTGTCATTAACGATCAAATTAGTTGTGAATTCATCACTAAAATGACGCTGCTTAGTCAATAAGCGAACATGGGGTAGTGGCGAATAGATGCAAATTCAGAGCTTTATGCGACTATTTAGGTTTTAGTCAATAAGGCCCATAGTCTTTATGGACTGGAGTCTATAAAACAGTCTGCCTTTGATCAGATTATTCACTTTGTAATACACAATGCCTTAATTATCTCTATTTTGGTTTTATTGGATATTGCATATAGCAAAGTATATATATATATATATATATATATATATATATATATATATATATATATATACACACATTATAAGTTAGGATAGAGTGGTCGTGTTAGTCCACAGATGCCAAAAAATGAGTATTGCAATACTTGGTGATAACTTTGTTATTGGACTATCATTCTTTTTAAATAGACGAGCTTTCGAGAGGTTCGTCCTCTCTTTATCAAGTTACAAGCAATACTAAGTTAAGTTAAGGTCAATAGATGAGCTTTCGAGAGGTCCGTCCTCTCTTGATCAAGTTACAAGCAATACTAAGTTAAGATAAGATCTTTTTCACTTAACTTAGTATCACTTGTAACTTGATAAAGAGAGGACGGAACCTCTCAAAATCTCGTCTATTTAAAACCACCGTTAGTCCAATAAAAAAAGGTATCACCAAGTATTGCAATACTCATTTTTTTTATATATACACACACATAAATACGTACATAAATAGTGGTCATTGCAACATTTCCCTTAACATTAATTTAAAATAACTTCAGTAGAGTCCATATATTTCCTTTAACTTCATCAACTTGAATCATTCTTCTTTTAAAATCCAGACAACAACATCTAAAATAAATTCACAGATGTGTGACCTTTTAAAGGCTGTCTTACTGTACTCTGCATCTTTCACAACTTAGCCTCTTACATTCTGTTACCCCTTAAGGATATTTCCCTTCTCCATCTGAGCTTTCTATCTCTTTAATTGTCTCTCCAGATCTGTCAAAGAAAAAAAATACGTATCTGATGATCACCTAATATTGGTATTGTAGCGTGCCAGCCAGAAATCACATTTCTTTCACCTACTTATTAGAATAACTGCCTATGTCATAGTTGATCCCCTATAAGATTGATCAAATAATCCTGCTGGTTTTTATAATTCTCTTCAGCAGGGAAAAGAGAGACAAGAGCATATGGGAAAATGTTGTAACAGGAGCTGCAAGAATGCAGTGTTTAGAGAGTTCCAGATAAGGCCGTCTCAGAGGCGATTAGCCATAGTGTTAGTAGACAGTAGAGTTAGTGGAATGACTTATGTTATAGAGGTGTTATGGTGTGTTCAACTTGTAGCTTTTAAAGCAGAACTAAAGCCTAAAAATCCTATAGTTTAAAAATGACTATAAATGTTTAACTTTATGCAAGAGACATACAATCCATGCCAATGAAGTTGTCAGCTCGGCTGCTCCATATTTTTCTGTACTGTATGCAGTGCACTTGCTTATTGTGCATTGTGCCCTGTAGGTCTGAGACCTACAAATAAATAAATTTATAATAAATTACTTCGCTAAAAAGTAAGGCTATATCAATCATAAAAATCTAACACAGAAGTCCAACAAATTTAGAATAAATAAATATTGGGTTCTCTTCCACTCAAAAAGAAAAACCTCTACATTCATTTAGGGGTTTCTTAAAATTTATTTAAAACCAAGCACCTAAAGGAGAACTAAAGTCAAAAATTAATAAACAACTGTTAAAATACTTACCTTATACTGAGCCGATTGATTACAGTCACAGCATGAACTGTGCTGTAATTAGCCGGCTCGTGATGACTCCCCCAATGCTTTTCACAGCGCTGACTGGCAGCCAGCACTGCAGCTCCTCCCACCCTGTAACGCCATGGGTGTTTTAGGGCTTAAACATCATCACGTTCATTATGAGGGCCAATGAGAACACTCCAAGCAATTAGCATGATGATGTAGAAGCCAGGAAAGGATTAGAAGGAGCTGTGCACTGGCTTCTGTGTCAGCCAGCGCTGTGCAGTAGGCATTGAGGGAAGCATCAAGAGCCGGCTAATTACAGCACAGCTCACGCTGTGACTGTAATCAATCGGCTCTGTATAAGGTAAGTATTTTAACTGTCTTTTTTATTTTTTGACTTTAGGTCTCCTTTAATATGCTCAGTGCAACCTGGTTTACTTTGAATAGCTTAAATGCATATGACCCACTGGGTTCTGTGCAGTCCTGTATTTCACAGCTGAACTAGTTTACTATCAGCCTCGCAGTTTGGAGATTTTAGAGATATTTGGTGTTACTCAGAAAGTATTGCCTAAATAGGTAATCCACAAAAAATGGAAAAACGCACCGGGCTTAAGAAAAAACAGAAACTCCTCGTGTAGAGATCTTCAGCATTTAAAGAAAGTTGCTGGAATTGCACTCATGGTTAGTGGTTTAGACTACAGCATAAAAAGATAAAATACCTCGTTCAATGAGTGGGTTCCATGTCTCAGCCATGCTTTGTATGCAATCTGCTATAGGGTAAGAACTCCCAATAAAGAGTGAAAATAGTGCAATAGTTGAAACACCTTTAATAAAAATCTAAAATTTACACTCACATGAAATGTTAAAATAATGAGCTCATCAGGAATAATTCCTTCCTACACATTTCGCCTGTGTGTGCTTCATCAGGGAAAATGATATTATATCAGATGTAGTGCAGCTATGTGGGTTTTCTCCAGGGCACTCAGTTTCCTCCCACAATAAAGATAAAAGAAACTACATAAGTTAATTGAAGATGAGCTAAATTGGCCCTAATCTGTGGGTGTTAGTGTATAGGGAATTTAGATTGTAAGCTCCATAGGGCACAGACTGAAGTGAATGATGAATCTCTGTAAAGTTCTGTTTAATGTAGAAGCGCTATAATAATTTGCCAAATTTAACCAACTGCGCATGCTCAGATTGGAAAAAAAAAATTATCTGCACATGCACAGTTGGTTAATTTCGTCAGGGAGGCGGGTACTATGTGAGGACCAACATCACTAACATAGGCAGGAAGTAACCTTCTGCGGGAGAGGTATTCATCTCACGATTCTGGGCTGTGGATCATGAGATGAAAGCTAAAACGATCAGGTACAATAGTTGTCCTTTAAAGTTGGTTCCAGAAACATAGGGCCTAAGGAGCACTATTTCTATCTCCATTGATCTAATACATCTTTACATGTATCCTTGTTTGACTGGAACTTGTATTACCCTTAAAGAAAGGTTTTACTTTATAACTTCTATTCATGATTTTTTTACCAGCTGTGCTGATTAGAATATTCAGTGTCCCTGCAGCTTATTGGACATAACCAGGAAAAAATGTATATACATTTCTTATGACCCTTAATAAAGGAGTTTAGTATCCCACTGAGGATGCTTTAGACAGAGTTTCATGCTGAATAGTTTGAGATACATCCTACTTTGCTAATATTCATCATCTGCACATGAATTCCAGCCAATACCACTAGAAGGAAAATAAATAGTGCATATGATTACATGATTGTATTTGGATTATTACAGTTGATACTTTAGTGCCATAGGTGTTCATTTTTCATGACTAATAAATCCCCCTTTTTTAATTAGATGCTCAGTAACTGTATGGTGCTAAGCAAGGATTTCAGTGTGTCTATGTGCAGAGGAATGAAGTCTGGTGAATAATAGGAATAAAATGTTATACTTAATTAATTTAAAATTTTATTACTGGAAGCCAGTATAGAGATTTTAATACAAAGTAATGTAGAGATAGCAGAGATAGTAGTTATAATGATTGCAACAGTATTTATTTAGAAATGAATGGATGTACAAAGAGCAGTAGTATATAATGTATTTATGTAGATTTTGGGCAGTTTTCTGCCAGCACACAGGATAAGCTTAGTTGAAATATAGTGAGTGCAATCACACAGTATGCTGGATACATTCTATTATTTGTGCAAGACAACCATTGTGATGTTTTTACAAATAAACTTTCTCCGGTATGATTTCTAAGAACTACTGGGGTGCATATATGTGAAGGATGTACCCAATGCATAAACCAAAGCATAGGAGCATTTTTTGCAACAGCGACAGAAGTGCATCATTTTCCCGTGACCATGACAGAACCACATGCATAGAGAGCGCCAGTAAGTGACCTTCCTGACAGTCCCATGGCCATACACAAAACCTTACACCAGGAGTCGGCAACCTATGGCTCTTGAGTCAGATATGGCTGTTTTGATGGCCATATATGGCTCTTTCACTGTAACGAGCGGTGCAACAACTGCTCTTTACAGTCTGCCAGCAATTGCTGTAGAGATAAAGCTCTCTCAGCGCTTCCTGGTTGCTAGCCAATCCGGAGCTGCTGACGTCATCAACTTCCAGGTTGCTAGCCAATAAGGAGCTGCTGACGTCACCGCAAGTTTGGATTGCTAGCCAATCTGGAGCTTCTGACATCACCGATGTGATGTCAGCAGCTCTGGATTCCAAAGGGCTGAGGGAGCCATATGTATATGGCTCCCTCAGGCCAAAAGGTTGCAGACCCCTGCCTTACACAAACAAATACAGTAATTGGTCATGCATACAGGTTCCCTCTCCCAGGATTACCTTTAAACATTTCTACCCACCATAAGGTTTTGCTTGTCAGGTATTTCATTGCCAGTGCTGCCCTCATGAAATCTGTGAACCTCATAGCATCATGATATTTATAGGGTTTTTACTCATAAGTGTTCTGAACCATTATTTCATGGCAGTGAAGACTTTTTTATGATACAGTGCCGAACGCAATAAATAAATGTATACAACTGATTCTATATTGTAATTATATAACTCACATACTCACACTGGGTTACTGTTAATAGTGGGGTTCCCCAGGGTCAGTTTTGGGCCCTCTTCTCTTTAACATATTTATAAATGACCTTGCCGAGGGATT
>WMED01003648.1:0-21847 GCA_019650415.1 Pipa parva
CCAATTCGCCCATACGGCGAACCGGCCCTGGATATGGTTTTAAATGCAGCGATGTGTTGATCTACTGATGTCTAATGGAAAGTGTAACAAGTCTTTATGTTATGTTGTACTTTCTCACATAGATGTACAATGCAGTACTAAAAGCAGTAAATGCATTTTGTTCAGCATGTCCCTCATGTGGACGAAGTGCCATGAGAGGTGCCAAAGTAGATTATTCAAGTCCCTGTGTTTGCAAGCTTTCTATGTACAACTGTGTGTGTGTAAATGTGCTTTCTTTCTATTTTTTTTGTATATGATATTGATGAAAACTTACATATTACATTAGGCTTTGTGTTGATTACATTCTGGAGACGTGTGATTTGTTCCCAATGCAAATTGCTGTTGCTGGACCTTAAGGCTTGATTTTCACAATAAAATTTGTCACTCATTGTGTTAGTAATCAAAATCTGATGTTAGGGTTTCATTCATTTTCAGTCTCCTGTATTTCCAGTAGAAAATGTGACTGCTGTAACAGTGAGAAATTAATCCAGCACACATTTGTCATCCAGCAAAATCTCACGTTTAGTTGCATTTGATTATTTCACCAGGGTTTAAAATACTATACTGCATTATGTGTTATTTGGGAAATATATGAACTTTTTTTTAGTGGTTTATTTTTTTATTAATTATGTGTTATTTATATACACCTGTAGGTGAAAGTTTCGTTTTCAATATTTTTCTATGTATGTAGGTATCATTTTATTTATAAAGTGCCACAAATATACACAGCGCTGTACAATTCAGCAATAGAAATATAATACAGACATGGGAAAAGTGCATTACACAATACAGTATAATATCACAAAGATACAACACTTTTAAGTGCCGGGTTGTGGTTGACACAATAGGTTGAGGCCCCATCCCCATAGAGCTTACAGTCTAAATGGGATACATAATACTTACTCAAAAAGAATGGTAATAAGAGCTGTAACAATGTGCTGGAACACTGGTCAATTAATATATACACTAAGCATAAATAACTAATTAAGGATAAAATATAATTTATACACAAAAGTCAGTGCTAGTGCTCAAAAAGTTAGGACTTCAGGTTGGTTTTGAAAGTGCAGACGGAATGTTCCTGGTGAAGATAAAGGGGTATAGAATTCCAGATGTGGGGGGCAGAAAGAGAAAAGGGCAGTATTGGTGTGTGGCATGCAAAGCTTGTTGCTTTAGGAGGAGCAGGAAATGCCCATGCATTCCTCTGCGTCAACTGCGCTCCTCTCAAAGCAACCAACTTTGCTTGCCACACACTAATATAGGGAGGGGCAATGGAGTGAAGTACCTTAAATGCCAAAAGGAGAACACTATAAATTTTGTTTTGCTTATGAGGAGCCAAGGAACAGAGAGAGATTGGAAGAAAGGCTGTCCCTTCTGGGCAGAGAGGAAGAGAATTCTGGCAGCAGAATTTAGAATAGACTGGAGCGGGGAGAGGTGGGAAGCTGGAAGCCCAGATAGAAGAACATTGTAGTAGTGCAAGTGGGATAGGATGAGAGCATGCACGAGGGTGTTAGCAGTGGTATGAGAGAGAAAGGGGCAGATCTTGGCAATATTGCAAGGAAAAAATTGACAAATTTTATCAGTGGCAGAGCTGTGTTAGTTGAGCCAAGTTTCCGTTTGAGCTAACATGTGAAGAGAGCTATAGAATGCAATTTGTCAAAACTGCAAAATTTTGCCCCCCCCTTCCAAACTACAGTTCTGTGCTTTGTGCAGTTTTGTGATATTGGATTTTTGGTGAGTTGTGCAAGCGCAGAAAGTAGTTTAACATCAGCAGGAAGCACGTAGTGAACAGGATTGCACAGAGTGGAAGAGATTGGTTTTCCCCCCATCACCCTTAAGAATCAAGACTAGTCCTAACAAGCTTTAGTTATCCTTTAATGTTTCTGTGTTGCATTTTAAATATCACAGTATTTCTTCTACAGATCCACTGTATATACAGTACAGTATATACAGTATTGTGTAATTAACAGTACACAAACCCATATTATAAAAAAATGTAAACTAAAGAGGTGATACGCGCCTAGTAGGGGATAATGCATTGTCAGATTGAACTTAACTTTAAATACTGCATTGAAGTGAAAATTATACAGATGTATACACTGGCTTTTGTTGTAAACACTGAGAAATAAAGCTGAAAAGACAGTTTTAAAAGCATATTGTTACAAATTAGGGGATTTGCATGGGTAGGGCACAAAATCAAGCAGTATTATGCTATGTATATTTAATGAACATTATGCCTGATTGTGCATGAAATGATTACAGCTTATAAAAATAAAGAATGATAAAAACATTAAATGGTTTGGTCATTATTGTCAAAAACCTATTAACTATTTATACTATGAGATGTACCACTCCATACAAGACTTTGTACAATAATACATAGTTGAAATGAGCTTTTCTGTAATACTGTATCTGTAATACACAGCTGCAGAGAAACTATTTACTATTTATTTGCAGAGAAACCTTTTATATACAAGCTGGTGTTAAAAACAAAAGCTGCATCATTTAGGCCAATGGTATTGCAAAGTGCTGTATTAGCAGTCCTGACAGCTCTTATTTTGTTTGAAGTGTCAATAATTCTTGTTAAAAGGTGTCACATTGCTTAATACCACTATCCTTCAAATATTCTTATTTGTACACACATACAAACATAATATATATCTCCAATACAGGACAACACTCAAATTAGCAACAGCTAAAGGGCTCAGTAAATATATGTAGAAAAAACCAAGGTAAAACAAAAATCCACAAGATTAATTACAGTTGAACAGGTGAAATTTATTAAACTCAGAAAGACTGCTCTCAGTCTTTCTGAGTTTACCCAGCAAGATCTTACATTGTTTACATGAGATTTTTGCAAATTTTTAGATCTCCATTTTTCAAAATTTGTGATGGAAAGGTAGCTATACTTTACATTAGTAGTATGGCTACCCTTCCATTTAAAAATTCAAAAAATCAAGATTGAAAAACTATCTTAAACTCAAAGAAATATTGCAAGATCTCTCTTGGTAAACTCGCAAAGACTGAGAGAGGTCTTTCTGGAGGGAATTCAGGAAGCTCCAAAGTGAGGCGCGTAGTGTTCGCCTCACTTCGGAACAAGTGACATGCGCATGCTGATGTCCTGAACGCGGACATCAGCATGCGCATGTCACTTGTCGAAGTGAGGCGAACACTACGCGCCTCACTTCGGAGCTTCCTGAATTCCCCCCTCTGAGTTTAATAACTTGGTGCATTACTAGTTTAGGCTCCTCTTTGAGATCTTCTTCAGGGCAATGCATGATATTCCCAAATGCAATAAATATCCATCCGCAGTGGCATAATAAGTAAAGTGTAAGGTATGGGATCCTTACTAAACAATTTGAAGAACTAGGCCAAGCTAATAAGAATATTCTGAGTAATACGTCCTGTGCTACTGTATGTGCTATGTAGGATAGACAGAGGGAGCTTTCTGAGCTAAATGCAATAGTTTTCTTTTTACAAAACATAATTTTAAAGAAATTACTGTTGGTAGGGCCAAAACATAACATTTTCCTAAGATGAGAATGACACTTAATCACAAAGGGGGAATTAATGTGTTCAAAAGACAAAGAAACTAAGCAGCAGAAATTCAAATCAATTCTGGGTAAATGCATGGCAGAATATATTACTTGGGGTAAGAAGTAAATTTTGATCGAAATTTATTAAACTCGGAAAAGCCAGAGTTTAATAAATTTCGCCAAAGTCTTAGCAAAAATCTTTGTGGCTCTCATATAGTTCAACTATTGAATTCTGAAGTTTTACTTCACCAGATCAAAGTGGCAAATTAAGGGGTAGATAGCAGGGCTCCTACCGTCCAACAGACTATGCTGCGCTACTCAAAATACAACATCCAACACTGTTCTCTTCTTCACAATGGAACTGCACTGCTTCATGAATAAGGATAGAGAATTTGTAAACATTGCAACCCAAAGTGATGCAAATACACTTTGACAATCGAATTCTCTCTTTCATGAATAAGCCCTAACTGTTTTTTTGCTTGTCAGGGCACATTTACTAAAGTCAAATACCTTTTTCAACTAGTAAATGCAGGAGAAACAGTCTATGTTTAATGATAACATGTGGTTTCTATTTACTAAGCTCTTCAAAAACCATTTTATACCCCAAAACAGTTCTCCACCCTCTGCCTGGAGAAAACTCATTATTCCCTATAGAATTGGTCTTGTCATTTAAGCTAAGCCCAAAATACACCCCCATCGAAAAGAGATATCGATATTCATTTGTATTGGAAGGAACCCTCATAGAAAAGCATTGCAAAGTGTGTCCCTATTAACAGATCAATAACCATTTATTTTGATGGGGAAACATTTTTAGCAATCCTTTATAAATGAGAGAAATTGAAACGTACAGGGACACAAAAACTGACAGGGTGAAATCAATCCATGTGGTCAAACTGGTCTTAGTAAATATGTTCCTGCGCAGGGTCTGTCTTTAATTTGTGTTGGGACACTTTTACATTATTTATGTACTACTTCATGTCTATTTCTTTTTATTTGCAACATTCCTTTGTGTATTATACATGTGTCGAAGTGACAATTTGCCAAGACATACTTTGTGAATATGTGTATCTGATAAAAGTGGCAAATTTGGGGGCTTATGTTAATAATCTTGTTATATTTCACAAGTGAAAACATAGCTTGGGAAATGTCTGCCACTATAATGAATTCAAGAAACAATTGTGATTTGTGTGATTATAATGGTGAGAAAAACATGACAAAATGGTGATGTTGCCCTTTACAATGATACATTATGCCTATTGCTGTCAATGCAGAAAAAGATAATTAAGCAGATCTGTATAAAGATGTCATCAAGGCTGTTACAATACGCCCATACATGTTGAATTCACTACAATATGATCCGGCTACTATTTTCTTGACCAAGCTTAGAAAGTGATACAAGACAATTTGCGTAAATTCACTCCATAGTTATGACAATTTTCTGTTTAGTGAATATGCACAATTAATGACTAGCAATATAACTAAATTTTGTTAGAAATTCACTTCACTCATTGATAAATATGTCCAAAGTCTTCCAGGTAAATAGGTATCTTAAGGTTTTTGCAGAGCATGCCTGAAGTATTAGTTAAAGTTTGAATTAAACCAGTAATTATTAGTCTTCAAATCAGTTGCCTAGCCCTACCTCCAGTTTGCTTTGTGCCGAGATATTAACAGTATGGTAATCATAACCAAGTCAAAATGGGTTCTTTAAGCTTTTAATTTATGTTTTGGATTTATCAATAGAAATATGGAAAACAGCAAGTTTCAAATGACTCCAGAGCTTCTCAAAGCACTGAAACATGCATCTCTATAAATATGCCCTTAGAACCTCTCTCTTGGGAGCTTAGTACTTAAAATTAGAGGAAGAAGTCAAAAAGGTTATTTGTGCCAGTTTATTAACAGGGGAATGTTAGCTTATGTCTACCAAGATGTATCAGAAAGAACTGATACTTATATTGTTATTGACGCTGATACTTTTTACATGTTCACATTGCAGTATACTATACATAAATTAGTACATTACTAGTACACAAGAACATTTTCTATGTATCTTCTTTTGTGTGAATGATGTTCTTACTTTGTATGAGATTGGAAAAATAGAAAATTGCAAAAATGGTCATAAAAATGAGTCTTTCAATGCAGTGAAAACTATATGTCACCTAGTTAGATTGCCTGAATGTTTGAAGTGTTCTCAGAAAAGATTCCATTATATTTGAATCTCTTGTATTTAACCTATTCATTCCTATTATACAGCTATTAAATTGCAACAGCAAAGTACATATCCATTATGTTTGTATTATATGTACTACCCCTGTGGTACACTTTTCACAAACAGTTCTTTAAAATTAACTCTGCAATTTCACTGTAGCCACAATGCAGAAAATTTTATAAAATTTACTTTTTCAATAGAAGTAAAATTTTTTTACACACTGTTATTACACCAATATTACATTTAATAGCTTGCTATTTAATGGTGATATTTTTTCTGACAGTATGTAATTTCTGGAATTATCTATTTGAATAGTTACATTAGTCAGCCATACTCATTTAAAAATAAATAGAAAAAGTAGGTGGGGAACATGACTACCAAGGGAATGGAAAAGCTCCAGCACAACCGGGTTGAGTAAAAGATGCTTTATTTTACCACATGGGCATAATTAAAATCATTACACAATGCCTACGTGTTTCGGCCATGATTAAGCGCAACGCCAGTGCGAAACGCGTAGGCATTGTGTAATGATTTTAATTATGCCCATGTGGTAAAATAAAGCATCTTTTACTCAACCCGGTTGTGCTGGAGCTTTTCCATTTCATTGCTGCATGACGTCCATACCTTTCCAAGCACCCGGTTTCACTGTGAACAGGAGATTGCAGCGGTGGACACAGGGACAGGCAAGTTCTTTCTTTTCTTATGACTACCAAGGGAACTGTGTTCACCCAGCATGGATTGGCTAGTTTACAGGTAGCTTGGCAGGTCACTAGGGGATGGAGTAAAGTAGGTTGATCTACAAAGGATGAGGGTTACTTTGCATAGCAATTTCTTTTCTGAAGGGATCAGAGCTGATTGCAGCACCCTATTTTCTTTTACTGTGACTGTATTTTTTATTTCTCCCTCATACTGCCATGCATTCTAGGTTCTTAACTTTTGTGGTTCAAAATATGTTTAATTGTTTGAAATCCAATGTGATTCTTAATTTACATTATGTATAGCTTCTGCAATGTTACATACGGCGTCTCTTCCCTCTTTGGCCACCCGTGCTGTGAAGGACACTGTACGCAAGCTGTCGGCAGTGCGCTTTGATAGACAGGGGCCATTGTTTAGCAACAATGCCGTTCCCTCCCCCTTGGGGGATTTAAAAGCCGGCTTTTTCTCAGGCATACGTTGCCTGAATGTCAGTTTGCTTTAGGTCCCAAATATTAGTCTTTATCAAGTACCTGTGTCCTGTATCAGTGTCCAGCACCTGCTCCAAATGTTCTCCTGTTCATGCATCATTGTGCTAGTTATAATTAAAGAGACAGTACTCATTTCTATATTCCAGATATCACTAAAGGGGGTGGAGTCTGAGGGCTGCGACCTGGGAGTCTCCTTGTTGCAAAGGCCATACCCCCTTGTGGGGGTTAAGGGTGAAGACCAGAGGCTCCTTAGACTCCGAGCCTTGGATAAACCCGTGTCAGCTAAATAGTGATAAGAGGGTCCACTTCAACCGTGACAATAACCATGAAAGTTACATTGCATTGTTGTTACTTAACCACAATAGTACAAATTGCAGTGTTGGGTTCCTGATTAGTGTTGCAAAATGCAGTAACCTAGTTCCAGTAAAGAGATTACAGTTTAATTAAAAATACAGATTTAAAATTAAAACCCCAAGTGGCATGCAACGATCCAATGACACACAAATAGTTTCAAAAACAATTATAGACAAAGTGTTTCAGTGACCAGCAGTAAACCAGTGAAATTGTGGTATCTACTTTAAAAACTAAGTGAGCAGTAACAAAGCAATTATAAAATTAAGTTATCAAAGTCTCCCCTATTGTAATTCTGCAGGGGTCATTTGGATCCCGCATCTATTACAGGAGGATGATGAATTTTTTGCCATAGGAGGGGGCCAGGTCCTTAACAGAGGAAAGGGAAAAAAGGGTCCAAGAAAGACAAATGAAAAGAAAATTGCAACGTAGTGTAGTTTCAGAAGGGTTGAAGGGGGTAATATTAACTAAGTAGAGCAGAAGACCCACACAGTTTATTCATTTTCCAAGAATGCTTAGAATCTGTGACATTCATTTTCTCTCATATGGTTATACAACTCCCAGTAAAGAAAAAATTGGAAAATGGGTATTGTCATTGTGTCCTAAATATCTTTGAACAATCCACCATTTCTCATTAATATTCCTTGGAGATGATTTGGAGGAGCTGGCTTTGAAGATGTTTTAACCCTACACACATCCACATTAACTACATTCTTCTAAAATCAACCTTTGCTGAGATAGAATTGAGAAGACCTTGAAGTTTTCAGGACTTAGTAAGCTCTTTTTATATATAATTCAGCTTAGGCTGCTTTAGGTAACAATGTCTTAAGGGGTCATTCACTAAGGTGCGAATTTGACTGTCGAATTCACAAACAGCGGATTCCCATAGCAAATCCATGACAATTTCCCCATTGTAAAGTCATGACAATTTTTTAATGTTAAGATTGTGACAATTTTCCCATAATAAAGTCATGATTGCAACAATATTGTCATTATAAAAATGCGACTGCGACAGTAGCAGCCTATTGAGTCTGTCTTTATCTGGCAAATTCGCTCCAATATGCAACAATTCAAACTTTACCTCTGTATTCTAAATCATTCATGTTTTTAACCACTCAGGAGACTTTTTATATTTTGAAATATTAACTTAATGGAATAATTAGTGGATTCACATTTAAAGAAGATACTAATTTCAGGTGTTCTACAAAAAAATGAATGATATTGTTATAATGAAATGGATCCTGATTTATTCCTTGATAAATGTATTCATCTTGGATCTTTCTGGAAGTGATGAATTCAGGCTTTGTAAAATATTTGAGGTAAGAACTGACTTTGCATTAGAAGTGGAACTGATGAATTATTTAATTGAGACAGAACTATTTTTAAACAGCATATAGAATTATTTACTTGTTTCAAATATTTAACATTGTAACATATTTTGATTCATTAAAACTGATTTTTCATTTCTTCCCTACATGAAATAACTTTTTTCAATGTAATAGTTTTATTATGTATTCACAAAGTGTTTCTTTGTATTGTACTTTGTCCACCAATATACAATCTCAATAGAACTTACAGTCTAAGGAAAGTTAATTGATAAAGGGGAAATTAACTACAAATTGGTTGAGACAAGTATAGTATAAACAATCAGAGAAAAAACAGAGTGACTATTGCTTTCAGATGTCGCGGTGTCTCAAATTGGGAACTGAAACTGGCATGTAATAGTTAAAACACAATATACAATAAAATGTCAAAAAAATCATTTCTTTGTAAAAAATCAGTAGACTTTCTCCAGTGAGATTTTATTTGCATTCATAGTGTCCGTTGCTGCCAAATGATTATATACTGTAGCTCTTTTTATGCGTGCAAAACATCAGAGCTTCATATTTCTTTTATATTGATTTTATCCTAAAATACTGTAGATTCCCATTTTTTCTGATAATATATTTGCCAAATTCTTCTCTAGAGATTAATTTCAGAAAAGAGTGCAAATTTACCAAGACAAGTGCATTATATCTTTCTGATAGTTCTTTATTTCATAATAACAGCAGGATATTGCCATCTCTTTTCTTAAATTAGGATTATCCAGGCTTCATCTAACACGATTCCATTGCAAAAATTTAAAACATTATTTTAAGAACTGTAAAATAAAACAGTGGGATTATGTTAAAGAAATGCATTTCTTATTAAGAATTTTAGCAATAATAGTGGGTGATTGAACCAAATAAAGATTTCCCCAAAACATAGGGTTAGAGGAAATCATTATACCTAAATTTGATTTTTAGGTGCAGTCCAGAATTTGACAAATGAAAGGTGATGTCAAGTAAGGAGGCTATCTTTGTGTAAGTGAAGGTGATCACTTCAGTTTAAAGGAAGTCTGCTCCAGTTGCAAGTCTTGACTATCATGGAACAAACGTGTACAGCCATGATTTCCTGAGGAACATCCATTATGTGTAGCATGCATAGCACAATTTTCCTTCACAATCACTTTTTAATGTCCTTTTTCATTGCTGCTGCAATAAGCATTGTAGGAACATCATAAAGAGAAAATCTTCCTCTGTGAAAGATTACAAAATAGTAGAAAACTGACTGTGGCCATATTAGCCTAATTTAATGAACGGAAAAGATCAGTACTGGAGTAAAAAGTGCTACTTTATTTGGACTAACAGTTAATTGATATTTACTCTCTATCAGGTCAGAAGAAGCTACAATTTATAACAAATGTAAAGCTTGCAAGGCCATAAGAATATAAAAGACATCCAAAAATGGCAAGAGGGAACAGACACACACAGATAAACTATAAAACAACAAAAAGAGGGTCACCTTTTTCTCCTGGAAGTAAAACTATTAAAAGGAAATATAAAAAGCATCCATCAAAGGAAAGCGTCTGATAGAATATGACTCAAAGAACCATGAGCTAAATAATTATATTGATTTTTCTTATTCTTTGTTTATCTTGTTCAGAGCTGAGTAACTTTTGACGTATGCCAAAAACATCTCTCAGAAGAGGCATTTGATGCTTAAAGCTGGTGACGTTATGTGAAACTTTGGCATGGTGTACCTGTGTTTTGTCTCCATTTTTACACTGGCTTTAAATAGCTACTTTTAAAGGCTTATTCATTATTCAATTGCAAATTCAACTGTTGGAATGAGTCTGCATCAGTTTGAGTCATTATGATATGATTATAGTAAGTTTGCTATGCATGAAATTCCAACAGCAAAGAAGCAGAGAACGTCACACATAATTTAAGTAGTGCAGTGTAGTCAGTTGAACAAGATTAAGATGCATAGTGATGTGAATTACACACGTGAAATGCAGTGACATCATAATCACAAGGTTCCAATAACTGTATCAAGTAAATAATACATCCCTTTCTGTCATCCTGTCCCTAGTTCATGTTGTTACTTGGTCGCAGTCTTTATTTTCACTTTTGAATGAACAGTCCTCTTACATGAAACACCACTGTGATCTTGTGAAGTAAAACTGGTGCATTCAGAGCAGCACACCTTGCACCTTCAATGCAATCTGGCACATGATTATTAGGCAATAGTTGTGTGCACATGCAAGTAAAGTAATGAGAACTCAGCGACCATCGCAAGCATTTTTATAGGTTGAAAATTTTTCACATTGCAGAGTTTGATGAATAAGTGAAGATGGAGAAGTGGTGAATAAATTAGACTGCAGACCTTTATGTGATTGTTCACAAAGCAGCTCACTATCTACACTATTTTGCCATATATTCTATATGTGTAGTAATCCTCTGCCTAATCCCTAGTTTAACCACAACTCCAACCTTCTAGACAACTTTCCCCAAAAGTGGAGTTGGCATGCACAGATCTACCCTTTAAACCCTTTAATTACCTTTGCAATTGCTTTTCCATCATGGTGGAATTACATCATAGTAGTTAAGTGCTATGTTTTTTATATGGAAGGCTGATGGGTCAAATCCTGATGTTTTCTTTTAATTAGTTTGATTAGCTTATTAAGTCCTTTATTACTTAACAAAATAACATCACCGTATTCACAAAATAGAGGAGCCACCTTATTTAGTGATAAAAGAAAAACACATAAAAACTGGGATTTGAACCAGCAATCTTACACATGCAAACCACAATGCTGGTTTTCACATTGCTCTGTAAGAAGTATTCTCTGCAGGGGGTGGAACCAAATTGCTGCAATGGTTGCCTTGTACTTGTAAAATAATGCATGTAGAAGAAGCAGAGATAGTTGTCATTATTGTTGGTTGATTAAGTTGCTGGAATGTAGGCTTAATGAACAGATGTGATTTATTAGGAGAGTTTATTTCCTCTTTAAATAGATTATTTGACATTACATTCAAAAGCTAAAATAGTTCTGTACCTCAGTCTAGCCTCGTGGGAAGAAAATAATAATTGTGCAAGGCAAGTCTCAATGGTATATTTTGCTTCCTATATAAAACATTATGTGACAATTCACCAAATAATTCAGTGGTACCTTGGTGTGTAGTTTGAATGGGACCTTGGTGTCTAAAAGTAGGAAAGATGTGTGCAGTACATGAAACAGCTTCACTGAATCAAAAGAGGTTTTATAATGTCACTTTTTAATGTGGCAGAAGTGAGGCAAGTAGTCACCCTCCCTTCTTCAGGAATGCGATACAAACTTAAAAAGTCTAGCACAAATTACATCCCCCTCCCCACTGGGTGGAGTTGCAATAATTAACTTTATTAACCTCATTATAGATAACCAAAGTGTCAAAGTGTGCTAACCATAACAGCATCACGTCATATAACCAACAAATCAAGTGCAAATATATAAATGTATGCCATCATTACCTTCCATCATAAAATATACTTTATTACTATCATCCTATGTAAATAGCATGTAAAAGGGACATTTGATAACCCTGAATCAAGGATTGATTTTAAAAGCAAAACAAAGTTTTAAAATAACCATTGATACTGTCTGCAAGAGACTAGGGAACTAATAATGTGTTTTGTGCACATGTTCACATTCAACAAAATTGAAAATGTTTCATCCCTATTCTTCCTGTAATTCTACCTACAATCCACAGGTGGTGCCATTAGTCAAGTCATTCAGTAAGATCTAAAGGTAAAAATGACAGTGCTCAATAATCCACTACAAAAAAAAACAATTTAAATTCATTCCCTCTTTTAAACCTTGTGGCTTTAGTATGTGCAACTTTCATATCCAGAAACATTTTAGATGGAGAAGTTTATCCTGTAAATCTTCACTGGGTTTATGTTTTACTTTTTGAAAATCTGCCATTGTAGCTGATAAACACTATCAGGGGGATTCAACAACATGGGCAAACTTTATAGAGATGTAGTAAAAGCAATCCATCATAGGTTGGCTTTCATTTTTTTCCCAGCACTGTACCAGTGAATGCTAACTGGCGATTGGTTTCTATCGGTTACTTGACTTCATTTTCTTCAGATTCAGATTGTGAAAAGTACTTCATGTTCAGCAAATCTGATTTTAATTATTCATGCTATTGTCCCACATAATCTAGGATATACAATATATATGTAATTATTTACATATATTGTTTGTAAAAAAAACCCCAAAAGAAAAGATTTTGCAGTCTTCCTAATGGGGCATCACCCTACAAATATAATATGATGCTAGAACAAAGTTATAAATTTATAGAGGGGAAGGGACCTTGGCATCTGTATTAGAGGTGAATAGAATCATATAATGCCATATAATATCCTTCTTAATGACTCTGTCGCCAATGTTTTTCTCATAAATGAAATTAAGGGGATGTTTTGAACAGTTTATCATATGTGGCATCAATCTGTAAAATGTACACATTTCTATGTTGTCAGGAGTGCTACTCACCAGTCTCTCGGTTACCCTTTTTTCGCGGGTTGGTGCTGGTGTCAGTAAGTCATCTACATCATTAGGTATGAGCATCAGTAGCCATCTACTTCATTACATATGCTCATTAGTCACCATCTACATCAAAAACATATGCAAGTCAATAGCCGTCTATGTCATTGCATCTGCATTTGTCTACATTGCAAGTACGTATGGCTGATGTAACCATGCTACCAGTTGCATTCCCACCAGTTTGCCTTTATAAGTGAAAAAGTTACCAGCTTTTGCACCCAAAGTTAGGACTTTGTTATTCCTGGGTGCTATCTCTGTTTGATGTTCTGTGTTCCTGACCTCAACCTGTTTCCTGAATTTTGCTTGGCTTCTGCTTGCCCTGATCTCTGCTTTGACTCCTCAACTACTCTTGCCTGCCACTTGGCCTGACCTTAGCTCTGTTTATTGACTACAAGTTTTGTTTCTTCCTGGTATTTATGCGATTCTCTGCACTACCAGTGGAAACTATCCTAGGGGTCACGGCCTGGGAGTCTTCCTGTAGCAAAGGGCATACCCCTTTGTAGGGGTCAAGGGTGAAGATTGGAGACTTCTTAGACTTCGCACCTTAGACTTAGCTAGTACCAAGTCCACTGTAGCATATACCTACTGATACTTCAGCTGGCCTGTAACTCCTACTTCCTTCCAGTCAAGACCTGATACAGACTTCTTTAGATTCTTCAGCAGTTACACTATTATTTAGTGTGTGTCATTTGGTGGTGCTTGGCTATGACGCCTTAGTGAGGCGTGGCTGTGCTCACTTATTTGTAGGTCACAGGGACCATCCATTGAATTAACTACATTATCACTAGTGCACAGCAAAGGCTGGTCTGTAGTATATGCTCTATTGTTGGTTGCTTAATGAAAGCTACTATGTTTATCTGCATTCACTATGTTTAACACACATTTTCCTTGTCTAAAGATGTGTTTTGATCCTATATATATCTTTTAAAGTGACTGCTTTTTGTATATTAAATTTGGCTTGTAGTGTAAGTTTTGTCTCAGGGACTCATTCTTGAGTATAATATGTCAATGTTTATTTAAGTCTATCCTTTTTAACATCCTGGCTATATTGTTTGATGAAAGGAACATTTGTCTCATTTAGACAAAGAAATGTTCTTCTGTTAGACTATTGTTTATTGACTTTAATTCAACATTTAATGCCATCACTCCTCAGATGTAGGTAATGAAATTAAGCTCTTTAGCATTTAGCCCAACTGTTTATAATTGGATTCTTGATTTTTTTGTCAGAATTGTTGTGGTTTGTACAGGTTGGGTACATTACCTCTAACACAATAACCACTGGAGACCCACATCACTGTGTTCTTAGGCTATAGCTGTTAACATTGCTAACTCCTGATTAGAAACCAAATTCCAGTTTAAACTATTTAATCAGATTTGCAGATGATATGGTAGAGTTCATTAATAACAAACATGAGACATTTTGGTCTGATGTTGAACAGTTGGTGCACCACAATAATTTGCTCTACAGTGTAAACAAAATGGGAGTTGAAATTTTATTTCAGGAAAATTCTATTAGTAACTCATGGCTAGCCTCTGTTGATATTGTGAGTCAGTTAAGATTTTTGACTTTATGAATTTCATGTGATCTAATGTAGATTCTCATTACCAAATTCTGAGTTTGAAAAGTCATGCTGGAATAGTTATTACACATGGCCAGAAGAGCCTTAAATAATCTATAGAAAGTAATAGTAGAGAGTTCATTTTAAGTAATATTTAATTATACGTTGCCGAATAAATATTATAAATGATTAGCACCAAGAATTCCTTATACACAAGATTGTACAGTTTTAATTTTAGTAGGCATCGTTTATACTTAACGAATATACCAACTTTTCTTAAGCATTCTGAATAGTGTATATTGATATATTGAATATTACAACTAGCCCTTTGATATTGCATATGTAGTAAGAATAGATTAAATTGAAATATGTTGGTTTCATAATATATTATATTGAAGAATGGGGATTTAAAGGGGATATTTAAATATTTTATTTTGATGTGTTCCCTATGCACATCATATATTGCCTGTCTGAAAATTTAATTTTTTTAAATATGATCCCATGAAAAAAGTTTTTTTTTTTGTTTTTTTTTTATAATTTTTGCTTTACCATAAGGATAAGAGAGTTGGAAGATATTACATTGGCTCTATCACTGTAGTAATATTCAATAAAAAACTATTTGGTGTATGAATTTATATAAATTGGTATCCTCCAGTGTGATATCTGCATATGTTAAAGGACAGCACCAAAATAGCCACTGGGGGTTATTCACTAAAAGTCTGAGTTTTTGGGTATAGGTGCGAATTTGCCAGATAAAGACAGTCACAATAGGCTGCAGTTGCAGTTGCGTCTTTATAATGAAAATATTGTCGCAGTCGCAACATTATAATGGGAAAATTGTCACAATCTTACCTTTAAAAAATTGTTGCGACTTTACAATGGGGAAATTGTAGCGGATTCACTATGGGAATCCGCTCTTTGCGAATTCGACAGTCGAATTCGCACCTTAGTGAATAACCCCCCACTAACTTTCATCTTATTTCCCTCCATGGGTAACCAAGCAATCTGTTTCCACACACTGGATTTAGTTTGTATTTAGTCTTTATGTTCTAAATGTCGACTTTTAAACTTCCCAGCAGAGAAAGAAAGGAACTTTTCCTAAAAGTACTTAATAGCTTTCCATATAGGCGTGATTGCCAACAAATTCAGATGTAATTAAAAATAAAGCCTGGAAGCAATTAATACTTAATCAAGCACTTATTAAATAAAACAAAGGGCCTTATTAGTTTTACAGGATTTCCTTTTAGGAATATCGTTGGTGTGATGGACATGCCTATGGACATTATATTTGACTTCAGAATCTATATGGACATTATATCAGCTTATCATCCACATGGACTTTCATATCTGCTTTTATATCTGCTTTATAACCATGATATTAAGTTTAAAATATCTTGATGCAATATGTGTACCAGACGCTTTTATTTTAGGACCAGACATTTATTTTGTAATATGTCCCATTAGCTTGTAAACACATCGTATTGGCACCTCTTAAGGTGTTTCTGCCTAGTAACAGCCTGGTAATACATATATATATATATATATATATATACTAAGTTGAACCAATCATCTATATAGCACTAACTCTTGAACAAACCAAAAATTATATGCTAATAGTTGGGTGTCAATTGACAAGAAATGGGTGTTAATTGACAAGAAATGTTGATATGAAGGTATAAAAATGCAAGCATGTAACCAATAAAATTAGAAAGCTTATCAGATATAACAGACTCTGTGTGTGTTATTCTCAGATAAGATTTCTCCAGGCCTGTTATACTCACATTAACCAATATCCTGGCTATTGCTAATGAGGAAAGAAGTAACTTGTCGATTTGCAGCAACATAGGCAAGCTACGGGAAACACAAATTGCTGTTGTTTTGTGAGATATATACAGCACATACACAAAGAGAAACCAGAAATAAGGCACATTTAAAACTTCACCAGTTACTCCAAGGGCAAGAGGGCACCTGGAGAAGGAAGTGGCATTCTGATCATTCCGCTTGGTTGTGTAAGCAGTCCGATTATTTGCATTTCTGGTACACATGAAAATATTGGCCAAATGAGTGACCACATTTGGTATGTATAGTAAATCTCTATCTTCATTAGTGTGGGGAACAGCTTAATAACTGGAGACAGTGAATAAACACACCTCATGGGCATCAACAATACTTAAAATAAAGCTATATTTCAGCATAAAATGAGTTCCACAATTAACAATGTGGTGCAATGAATGAAATAAATTGTAGTCCTAATAACAAATTTCTTTAAATGTATATGGTAATAATGAAATATTGCATTTTGAATCAATCCTATCTTATTTCTGCCACATCTAAAAACATCCATATGCTATTTTGTGTGAACAAAACTATACAACCCCACAATGTCTTTCCCTACCAGTACTTCTTGGTGTGATGTAATTCTGTTGAACCATAGGGACAAATCTAACTCCACACCAAACCAAGGTTCCAAAATTCCAGATATGCAATCCCTTTACACAAGAGCACTACTCCACCTGAGGAGCCCCTTGGGGTTCATCTTTGGGTTACTTCACGTTGGAGGGCTTCTATCCCCCCAAGTGCTTACAAAATGTTTTCCAGTTTTACTGTCGTCCATGGACTCCTACAGTCTTGTTCCTGATGTTTTTCTAGTCATGGACACATGAACCTACAGCAAGCTTATAAAACCTCATAAAGTCTAGCTTATTATGTCAAAGGAATTTAAGTTTTTGAAAGTTAAACAGCTAAATACCATACTTTATAGAGAGACATTAAAATCTTTGGAAGCACGGATTGGATATACAATAACTATAAATGCATTTGATGCATTTTCATTTTTTGATGTTACTGTGCTTTAATTTCTACTGTGTGTCACAGCTTTTAAGTGGAGGCCACCTGTGATAAAGAGTCAGTTATATACAAGCTTCCTTGTCATTAACTGAGTTTACCCTTCTACTCCCTCAGTTATATATACTGATCACCTTCACACTCAGATTTTTACATTTCTCGCCACCATGACACAAGAGTGACAAATGGCAGAAGGGACAGGCCTTCTAGTCTGGACAAGGTATAATCATGGGATCCTTCCACATACTCCTAGCTCTTCCTAGCTTACCTACTGTACATTCTGTTTACAGTAAAACATTTGTTCTAAAAATTAAAAGAAAGCATTTGCAAATGATATTTTGTTATGATAGTATGAATGTGCCACTACAATGTGATTTTAATGTATATAAAGTTTATGATTTGGGATTTTTTTCTGGTAAGCATTTTAGTAGAAGAAATGTTTTCTACTGAATCTTCAGCTTTGCAATGATTTAGTTTTTCATTAATAGGAAAGGTATTGGTTGAAAAACTTATAGCTTTAATTTTCTGCCTCCATGCCCCTACTCTCCTGACCTGATATAAGCAATATCACTTCACTTACTGAATGAATTTTTTTAATGCATTGTATTACAGAAACACAGAGTTTAACAAAACAAAAAGAATTCTATCTTTTTAAACTTACCTGTTCAGTGTTTTATTGCATCTGAAGCTGCAGGCATATTACATTAGTTGACCACTTTTGTCTTTCCCTATTAAATTACCTATCAAACATTATAAATGATAACATTATCTAGTTTATTTATCTAAGATGGGAAACACAATTCTGTAAAACATTTCTTAGAATCGTCTTCCAAAATGCATGTAGATTATGGCTTTTTCTTTCATACTTTCATAACTAACCCCCTGATTGGAGAAGAAAGAGACAGATACTTTACCCCACCAAGAATAAAAATGGGATTAGATATTAAAAACAAACACATGTTTTTTTGTTTTTTTTTAGCTCCAAAAATTATTATATTTAGTGCAATATAAACCTTTGCATTCTATTTATGGGAGACCTTCGAGAATATCCTCAAGCCTTAGAAACCTTGTTGAACAGAGTTTCTCTAATGACTACCCAGGTAGCAGAAGTAGAAACAATTAATGTACTGTTGTGCTATTACTTATTTTGTGTATTTAGATAAATCCAACATCTTCCACAGCACTTCATGAAGATTATCTTTTTGCTTCAGTTCCTGCCCCAGTGAGGCTTACAGTAAAATTGACAGTGGGCCCCAAGCAGGCCCTTCCAGTAGGCCCCATGCTGCAAGTGGGCCCTTCTGAAAGGATGTCCAGTAGGTCAATCTTACACTCTGACAAGCTCCTAGGGAGCCCCCTCACTGGTAGATGTCATGTGACGAGTGAGGACATGCTTAATGTAGGTTCAGGGGGACCTCCTGGTGGGACCAATTGTGTCAGCCTGAAACTCAATTTTGAAAAGAAAGGAAGTGTTCCAGAGATTTCCTGTGTAAATCATCCAACAAAGGTATCCCAGGTGGGTAGAAGAATCAGCAGTTGTACATCCCAGGCTCATTGTACCCAGAGAGACCCTACTTAGAGAAGTCAGGACATCTGAGGGAATGGTACCTCCAAAGTAAGATATAAAGGAATTCTGGCCCTTACCTAAGTAAGTAGTGTGGCTCTAGTTAATAGTGAACTGGTCAAAGCAGCTTTTGTAAGGTGCAGTACCTAAACACAGATTCATTGAGGCTGCTGGCTAGTTCTCCCTAACAAGAATTAGTGAAGGGGTAGCTTTTATAGTACCTGGTTGATATCCAGCTCTTTGATAAAGATACCCAATGTCTAGGATAAAGTTGTCAGTGAAGACTACTGATTGTTTCTGAGAAGATTCATGCTACGGTACATGTTTTCCTGAGGTCGAGTTTGTGTATGTTCTGTAAATACCCTATTTGTGAATATTCTATTTTACAATGAAAGTTACAAAAACCATGTTAAAATAAAATACCTGGTGCTCCATCTTTTGGCTTCCCTGACTGTCAAATCTTTCTAAAAAAAAAACCAAAAAACTTTTAGGAAACAGATCCACAATTCTAACATAAACAAATCCAATTTGAAAGCATCCCCACACAGTGCTTGTAAATGCAAAAAAGAAACAAAATAGTTTTTTAAAATAGAACATATAGACTGTGCGTCTGTGTAAAAATACCCTATTAAAAAAATAAAACCAAAGATTGTATAGATGTGCTGTCTAAATTGTTTTCCTTTATCTGCATCTAGAGGCTGGGGAGGGACTAGGAATGGGGACACAGCCTCTAAAATGTGTATTGTTTGTAAACAATGTGAAATATTTATCATAAATGTATTTATTTAGGCTTTTGAGATTTTTTATAACATTTTACTCTCTCATATAGTCTGATTTCTGTTTCTAAACTCCCAACTTGTAATCTTTTCATTTAATCATTTCTATGGTTTGATGATCTCTTCATTAAGAAAGTCAGATAACTGAAACTATAGTTTTATACAAAGTACAAAATTCAAAAAAGATAAGTTCATTTGGACCAAATTAAAATTAGTATCTTTCTTTTTAAACTTTACCATACTTACGCAAGCATTATAAGGATGCTAGAAAGAGGAAAACACTTCATTAAGGAATGTTTTGTTTCTATTAAAAGAAGCAACACTTATGCATATTTAGCCTTGCCAAATATGTTTACCCGGCTTGACCTATCAATTTAATGACTACTTTAATGTTACTAAGGGATCAGCAATCATACCCTTTCTAAATATACCCAACAATTACACAGCAGTGCTTACCAATTTTGTGTTCTGTAGAGCACTTCAAGGTACTTATTAAAGATAATATCACTGCAATATAGAAATGCTTTTTATATTGTAATAAATGCACATATCCAAAATGTACCTTATAAAGTTAGCATCTCCTCCTTCCTATGGTTCATAGAAACGCTTGTGCAGATATAAATAAGCTTTAAAAGGAAAGCACTGAGTTGTTAGTGCACTCAGTTACATTAATTATAACTGCACCTGAAACTCATAAGTCAAAGGGTCCATGTACAGCCTCTTGATAAATATATCAAAACTAAACTAGAAAAACACAGAAAACTATTGTAAGGTTCTACTTAAGAGGGCACAAAGAGTGAAGCAGGCCATAACAGTGGATCCACGAGCAAAAATATTAGAACAAATGGGGGTGGATCACTTTGCAGAATGAAATGCTCCATGCTTAATTCCACATGTAATGGATGAATATGACTTAAGGAGTGTTTGTAATAATGAAGTTGTACATAGATACATAGAGGAGTATGGATTGTTTGTTTAATACAGCAGAGAGGAGTGGAGACATGCTATGTTTTTGCACCAAGGTTATAAAACTGAAACTAATATGGTTTCTAATATAATAAATATACATGCCCCATGTCCATATCAAGTGCTGTGAAATACTGACCTTTACATTAGACTTCTTAATAACTAAATCAATAACAATAGTACTAACCGCTCGATCCTGCTACGGTAGTAGACGGGTGCTCAGGATAGATGCGGACCTTGCATAGATGTGTGCTCAACAAAATCCGGCACTCCAAAAGTGTAATACGGTAACTTTATTCGGACCCCATGGATGAATAAAATGAAGCTAAAAACAAGAAAGCTTGTTTTTAACTTCATTTTATTGATCCATGGGGTCCGAATAAAGTTACCGTATTACACTTTTGGAGTGCCGGATTTTCTTAATAACTAATACATTCCTAAGAAAAAGTACAGGCAATCAAATGTTCTGTATGGTTAAGTTTTCTTCTTAAAGTTGTTATGGTCTTGCGTGATGGGAAGTTGATAGCAGCCGGAAAACCCACCAAGGCAAACAAACACTAGGACGTGGAGTCTAAGGAACCCCTGGTTTTCGCCTAGAGCCCCCGCAAGGAGGTTAGGACTTTGCCGCGGAGGGAACCCAGGTCGCGACCCCTAGGAATGCGTACCAGAGCAGGATACGGAACGCTTCCCTAAATGGACCAAACAGGCAGGGTGATCAGGCAAGTCGAGCAGGAACAAAATGGCATAAACTAGGCTGGAAACAAGAACTGTAGCAGGGCAGGACACCAGGACTGTAGCAGGGCAGGACACCAAGACTGTAGCAGGGCAGGACGCCAGGACTGTAGCAGGGCAGGACGCCAGGACTGTAGCAGGGCAGAACACAAGAACTGACACTTTAATGAAAACAGGAGTAACAGGAACAGGGACTGACTACTGTA
>WMED01003649.1:0-21846 GCA_019650415.1 Pipa parva
TTATGCACTTTCATTTTTCTTTACTTATTTCATTTTTTTTTTTAATTTATATTATGCACTGCATTGCACTTTACTTTGTTTATTCGATTACTTGATTTGTAAATCACTGCCTATTTTTTTTTCAACTGTCATTTATGCTGGAGACTGGAGAGATGAGTAACACAATTTCAATCCTTGTATGTCCTTATGTACATATGTAGAATTGACAAATATCTATCTATCTATCTATCTATCTATCTAAGTTATGCAGTGCTGTACAATCCAACAATACAGTTATAATACAGACATGGGAAAGTGCGTAACAAAGAACAATTGAAGTAAATTACAAGCATATAATCAAGAAATTACGTCACTATAAGTGCCAAGCCATTATTGAAACAAGAGGAAATTAGGTCCCTGCCCCAGCTTACAATCTAAATAGGAGGAAGACTTACATAATACTTGTAAGACTTACACTTACATTATCAATACAGGTGCAGCCTATCCTGTAATCCCTCCAGCCCTATAAAAGTCCAGTCAGTTCCTGTTTCCCATGCTGGTCTCTGTTTTACAGGTCGTGACAAAGCCCTCATCTGATTTCGATGGTCTCTTCAGTGTACTGACCTTACCTATTTTTCTGGTTACAGCTCTTGTTGCCTGCACTGACCCTGTTTCCATTTTGAATCACTCTTCTGTTTGATTGTTTTGGATTTGATGCTATCGGTACTTTTCAAGCAGCTGTTGCCCTGACTTACTCAAGCTACCCTAGGTGTGGGATCTCAGTCTTTCCCACTGCAGAAAGTCCAGGGTCCCAAAAAGGCATTAAAGAACACCCGGTCTGACTGGGCTCTCCTCCATCTTTGGAAGAGTACATTTTTGGCCTTATTATCTGGGTCTGAACCTAACAGTGCTTTACAAACATCTGCAGAAGGTTGACGACATTGTGTTCACATTCCACCATGGGAACAAAGTGTTGTCTCCATGGAGGCAGTTGTTGCTCCAAAATGTACCCCTCATCATTAATGGCACCCTCAGAGATGTTCAAATTTTCCTTGCCTTTGTCACAAACACAACCCCATACCATGGCAGACTCTGTCTTTAGAACTTTGTGTTCATAACAATGTAAACGCTCCTCGTCCTCTTTTGCCCAAAGACTGTATTCATTATATTTGAAAATGGTTTAAAACTTCAGCACATCAGACCATGTTTCCACTTCCATCTAAGAGAAGCTGGTGGTATTTCTATATATTGTTAATATATTGGCTTTTACTTTATGTAGTAGAGTCTTAATTTAAATTTGTAGATGCAGTGATGAGCTGTGCTTGCTGAAATGGATTTTCTGAAGTATTCCAAAGCCTGTGTGGTTCATTACAGAAGGCTAGTTTTCAATGCAGTGCCACCTGAGAGCGCTAAGTATATTGCATTCAACCCCTGTGACGTGGCAGCAGGAGATACATGGGGGTAATTCATCAAGCAGCAAAGTGAGCTACGATGTGTTCGGCTCACTTCGCTAATAGTAGTATGCGCATGCTGATGTCCTGTATGCGGACATCAGCATGCGCATTAAAGGGATTCCCATCTCGGCAAGGCAACTCTTTTGTTCTCGCCGAGATGGGAATCCCTTTAATGCGCATACTACTATTAGCGAAGTGAGCCGAACACATCGTAGCTCACTTCGCTGCTTGATGAATTACCCCCACAGTGCTTTAAGAGCCTGGCACTTGAGCAGTTTTTTAGAGTCCTGCAGCAGTGGCTCCCTGAATTAATCCCTTTTCTTCTGGTATCTGTAGTGCGTGTGTCTCAGTGTCTGTAGTTCAGCACTGCAGTTTCTGTTCTTCAGTCTTCTGCTATAGTTCTACTATTCCTCTTCTGGTGTTTCTATTACAGGTACAGTTTAGCTACAGTTTCTGAAGCACAAGAACAGTTCAGCTTTTCCAGTTCCTCTGACTGTCCCGATTCAGGGGGTTATTCACTAATTCACGAACTCGTCTGTTGAATTCTCAAACAGCAGATTCCCATAGTAAATCTTTGACCGCGACAATTTTTAATGTTGAGACTGCGACGATTTTCCATAGTAAAGTTGTGACTGCGACAATATTCTCATTATAAAAACATGACTATGACAGTAGCAGCCTATTGCACCAACGGACTTTAGTGAATAACACCCTTACTGCTGCAGTTTAGCTGTTTCTGCCTTCAGATGTATTACAGTCCAGCTACCACCAGTGAGGGTGTGGAAGGGGGGTTAAGATGGGAACTATGACCTGGGATTAAACAGCCCAGTCCTTACTGAGGTAAAGAGGATCCACAATCCAGTCCCCTTGTGCTGTTTAAGTATTCCTAGGCCCAGTGCCATTACAGTAATCTCAGGCCCCTGTGACATAATACTAAGCTCTGTTTCTTGGCTGTAACTGTAAACACAGGCCATAGATCCTACTGTAATATCTCCTCCATTCTCCAAAGCAAAAAAACAGATTAACCAGATTATGTCTGAAGCAAAAATTCCTGCTACTAACAGTTAAACACTAGCATCTAACACACTTTTTATTACCTGCAAGCTCTCTCTTTCTGCTTCACACTTCTGGAATTCTGTCCTTCATTATCTCAGACAAAACAGTCCCTTAACATTTTTAAAAAGGAATCTTAAATGGTAACCTTTTAGGTCAGAAGCACATTATGTATATTTTCTAATCTTTCTTTCATTTATTTTAGACAGTTGGTGATGCCCTACCACTATAATGTGATGAACATATTAACCTTCCTTTGCATTTGTAATTTTTCCTCCTATTTAGATTGAAAGCCTTATGAAACAAGGACTGCCATACTTTTGTGTCCTAATTTTTTTTGAACACTTACCCCACTTGCCTGTACTATAAATCCACTATTCTACCTAATAGTCAAATATAAATACATGCACACCTGGGTTTATATTGGTGACCATAGCAGTTCCTCTAAGTTGTACAATGGTGAGATGCCAACCATGAAAGAAATATAGTACGTGCTTGATATCATACCATAGGCTGTAATTATTTAAAATTAGTTAATTAACAATGAGCAACTATTTTCCAAAATGTCATGGAATTGTCCACAGAAAATGAAAATAAGTCATTTACACATGCCTTTTAGTATGTTAAGATGTTACAATGTAGTTAGCACTATGTACTAATATCCATAGGATCTAGAGATGATAAATACATTATTTTCAAAGGGTTGTTCTGATAGAGTGAAAAGCAGCTGAATATTCAAACACCTACGTCCAGGGCTTCTCAGTTGGGTGGGACTAGGTCTGCGAATTCTAAGTGCTTACTTTTCATTGCAAACAGAAAGATTTTTTTTAAAAAAAAAAGTAAAGCTCGACTGGTTTACAAATAAATTAAAACCAGATGGATGGCTGGCAGTTACAGTAGGTCAGTCGATTCCTTTAAAGCCCATTTAAATATAGTAATATAAAATATACTGCTCATTGCATTATAATTGCAGAAAGAAGAATTCACTTGAACTGATGTTTGCTTCCTTGTCGCCCTTTGTAACTTATTTAGCAAAAGCCTGTAAATGTAGATGTGTAGCTTTGCTGGAATATACTACTATATATATTCATGAGAAATGATATCAGCATGTTCTAGTTATCATGAAATGCGTCTTTTCTCAGTGCCTCAAAACAAGGGTTTATTTCAATCAGATAATATGAAAATACATTTGTTAATTCTACATTCAGGTATCCTGCCACTGTTGGTGTGAAGATTGCTAGTTGATCATGCTAAGATGCTTCTTTATCTATTATTGGATCTGAGAGAGAGAAGGATTAAGAATTATCTGACTTCTTAGTTAATGTGCAAATCATCTAAAAAAAAAAATCCCTGCTCTGAAGCACCTACAATTCTATATTGAACTAAAATAGTAATGACATCTTAGGGATTTTAATAGCGGAAAAATATTACATTAAAGTCTAAAGTGGTGTTGTCCTTTTTTTTTTTTTTTCCGAATGTAAAGGTGTGATTTATATTGAAGTGGTTAATGAATGCTTTTAGACGTGTTTTGAAATTCTACATATCATTACAATGCTTGAGTGGCTGTGTATGGAATAACAGAATGTACAGGATTTTAATGCTTGTCTTTCTTATTTAAATATATATTTTTCCAAATGCCGAAATACTTTAGAATTGTATTGCATTAGAAAAAAAAAAGGGTTGAAAAATTAGCCAAGTGTATTGTAAATAATTCTTTTAAATTGTTAAATAAACGACACCCTTAGGAGAGGAGTGTGTGAATTATTTATAATGAAACCTAATTGTATAATGTAGATTGCAGTATTTGCAATTTTCTTTATTGAAAAATGATGTAGTTAACACATGTCAAGTGACAGGAATGATAACGGTAATGTGGAATTATATCTTTTTTGCGAATGGGTCAAAAAAAAGGAATCCTTATAAAAAAAAATTTTTTTTTTTTTTGCTTTTCCAAAAAGCGATTGGCGATATATTTGAATTCTAGCAGAAATTTTCTGTTTTTTTATTTATTTATTTTTTTTGGTTTTCATCTGCCAACAAATAGAAATTAAAAAAAAAAAAAACTTTTCTAACTTATTCCTGTAAGTTAAAAACCCGGATCTCAGTTCTGCATTCTTGATTTCGCAAAGCCGTATCAAAAAAAAGAAATAAGAAATTGCAGCCATTTTAGAAACCTGTAATAATAACACTTTTTTTTTTTTTTTTTTCAAATATGTCCGACGCATCTTTGTTAAAATTAAACCCGGGATTGGTTTTGAACGAACAGTCCTATATCCTTACAGATGCTGTGGATGGATGCATCTAAGCTGCTTATTATATTGATGGGTTTTGCTGCTCGGCAGAAAATGAAAACAGGCAGCTGCTTCCTCCATCAAAGCGAAAGAAAGCAGGGATGAGCTTGTATGAAATGAGTGTTCATTTCTTCTATTGCCAAAATTCTTGCACAAAACAAAGGAGCAGTTTTTAGCACATTATTGCTTAACTAGACAAGAACAACTGACAGAAAGTGATAAGCGTGTCTGCTTTTCACAACTGGTAATCATTTTGGAATAGATGTTTTCAATATATGTGAATAAGAAAAAAAATGTAATTTACATCTACAATAGTATGTACATTTAAAAGGCTAATTTGTTATTTGGCAAGGGAATATGGTCAATGCAAGAGACTTAACCCATAGCGAGCCAGAGCATTGTGATATCTTGATAACAATGGTATGTAGTATGTGTGAATAGAATTTCTTGATCCTGGTGAAGTCTAATTATTTCTTCAACATGACTATCTTTATTTTGTGCAAAATTGCATATCATGGTCCCAGGACAGGACATAGGATTGCTTAAACAGATTCCCAAGGAACAATTTGGGGGCTTATTTATCATAGTGAGAATCAATAGTCACAAATTCTCTACTTCTTATTCATTAAGCAGAGGATTCTCATAGCGACAAAGCGACAGCATCAGTAGCTGTATTTTGGGTAGTGTGGTGAAGTTACTTAGAAAGTAAGGGCCCTGTCATCAGCACTTCATTAATTCACCACTTCAATCTGGTGAATTAAAACTGGCAAAAATGACACGGTACGCGTTTCTGATTTCGCTCCTGCAATAGGCTTCAACACTTGATGAATAGGTAAATTACCTGTGTGCACAAGTCATTCATAAAGCTCTGTAAGTCCGCAAGTTTCAAATTGGTTGCGAATTTGCCACATCACCAAGATTGATGAATGAGCAAAGATTGGGAAGTGGCAAATAAATGGGAATTCAGACCTTTTACATCACTGTTTGGACTTTAATGAATAAACCCCTAAGCGAATCTAGAGTCTGGTGGGAGAGAACCCCCTTCCTTTATGTTGGGAACGTAACCTTGATGGGATGTTTAGAATTTGTTTAATATTACTGGTATCTGTCTAAAGCATTGTGGTAACTGAAATAAACCTAAAGATGGAACAGTATAGCATTCTTAGTGCTGATACAAAATACACTATAGGAAAATATCAAAATAAACCATATACTCCCTCAGTAGAGTGTTAGATTTCAGTTCCTCCATGTTAAGACTGTTCTGCTTACAGTTCTGGAGCTTCAGCTGAATGACATCTTGCAGCATGTGCATTTGATCTGGATGTATTAAGTATGTGATTACAGTGCACACTTGATTGTCCAACCCATTTCCCAGGATCTTAACATCTGGTTATAAGAGCTGAAACCAAATGGGGTCTTTATCTGGGTTTAGCATGATCTCAACACAGTCCAGGGAAGGGGGCAGTAGGTCCTGCTCTAAAGAATGAAGCAGGAGTAAGAAGTGAGTTGCCTTTTCTGCAATTGATTTAATTTAATCTCCTGACAAATCTCTGATGGCATTTAATAGCTAGAGTATAGTAAGTCCTACTATGTTAAAGGAACAGTCCAACCAGTATTTAAAAAATTACAATGTGCTATTTATTCTTATTAAGAATTTTTTCCAATATGCTTTATAATCAATATTTTTAATAAAAGTTACAATTCTAACCTGTAAAGAAGCGCTATACAGCACTTCCACAGCCAAATGCGCTGACTCCAACCGTGCCGGCAACTCAACGGCATTCTAAGTAGGAGATACCTCCTATGAGGAGCACATTCCATACTTGCCACGCTCCTGCTGAAGCTCTGCAACACCACTTCCTCAAACTCTCAGGGAGAGCGTGAACGTCATACCTACAGGGAAACTAGCTCGGGTCCAGGTAGCGCACCAGTAACATCAAAATCCTAATTTGATTGATAATATTGTAATGTCATAAACAATACATGCCACTGCTGTTGTAGTAAAGTAAACTAGTGTAGTCAAATATTCCTGTTTTATTCTTCTTTAAGAACACCAAATACAATAACTTTAAAATAAAATCTTTTCTCTTATTGGTTCCAGAACCTTTTTTTCATTTCCTATTTTTGGACAAGTTAAGTATTTTAAAATCACAAAATCAAGAGTATTGTTCAGTGAAATTAGCCCAATGTATCATTATGACTGTTCACTTATGCATTCCCTAAGAATTCAAAACAATAGAGTTAGTTGCTCGATGTGTTTAAAATTTAAGTCACGTTAAAATAACAAAAAAAAAAAGAAAGATAAAACTCTACATAGTGGGCTTTTAGATACTGCGGCTTCAAACTAAATAGTCAAAAAACGTATTTTCTCCTGTTTATTTAAACAGCAATATTTTCTTATTTTGAAATATGGATTTTTTGTAGTTCCTTCACTACTAATTTGTTCTTATGTTTACAGATTTGTTGTGTGATATAAACAAGGGGATTTTTATTTAATATTTTGCTTTTAATGACACTACTTTGTAAGTAGATTCTTATTAACATACCTCAATGTATAATGAAAGCTTCAATCCCATCTGCTCAAAACTATTTCAACATCCAATGTATACTGACTGTGGTCCCAGCTGCCTTGAGATCATTAACAAGTTCCCCCCATGTAGTTTTAGGCTGATCTCTCACCTTCCTCATGATTTAGGATACTCCGCGTGGTGAGATTTTCCATGGTGCCCCAGATCGATGTCTATTAAAAGTCATTTTGTATTTCTTCCATTTTCTTACTATTAAACCAACAGTTGTTTCCTTCTCACCCAGCATCTTACTTATGGTTTTGTAGTCCATTCCAGCTTTGTGTAGGTCTATGATCTTGTCCCTGACATCCTTAGAAAGCTCTTTGGTCTCGCCCATGTTGTAGAGGTTAGAATCTGACTGATTAATTGAGTCTGTGGACAGGAGTAGACTATTTAAGACAACTGTCTTTAATGCAGGTAACAAATTGATTAGGAGCGTCTAACTGCTCCGTAGAAGCCAAAACTCTTAATGGTTGGTAGGGGATCAAATACTTATTTATCACTACAAAATTCAAATGCATTTATATAATTTATACAATGTGTTTTTCTGGATTTTATTTTGGATATTCTATCTCTCAATGTTAAAATTAACCTACCCTTAAAATTATAAACTGTTCATGTCTTTGTCAGTGGGCAAACTTACAAAATCAGCAATGGTTGAAATAATTATTTCCTTTACTATATATACAGTATATGTAGTTTAAGAGATTGTAGAGATGACAGGGCAGATAAATAGAATGTAAATGTAGATTGTAGATGCAGAAGGCAAGGGTGCAGAATAGTAAAGGAGTTGTGCTAATATTGAAACTTACAAATTTGGCAACAGTCCTGGCACTAAAAAACTATATTTGCAAAAAATTCTATTTGGAAGGAACTGACATGAAAAACAAAGATAAAGAAACAAATTAAACAGCAAGTTGATGATTAGGCCAGGGTGTGGAAATGAAGAATAAACCATTAGTAAAAGAACAGACCAAACATTACATTAAATAGAGAAATACACTCAGACAGACTCAGAAGTTTGGAGCACTAAAAACACATGAAAATATCTGTTGTATGTATAAAGTGCTGCTAGGTTACTCAGCACTAAACAATTCAACACAGTTATAATACAGACATGAGAGAAGTACTTAATATTATGAAAGTGAAGTACATTACATGCATAGAATCACAAAGATACATCTCTCTGTGTCAGGCAGTGACTGAAATAAGAATATGAAGGTCAATGTCTCATAGAGCTAACAGTTCAAAAAGCTTACAATCTAAAGTATAATTAGTTCCTTGATTTATTTTCTGCGTGATCTAACATTTCTGCCACATTTCCTGCATAAAATTAAAATTTGCACACAATTATAAATGGCCAATGTCAACAATCCTCCCATAATGACAGTAGGTAAGGTAAGAGAATGGGAGCATGGTTCAACAGCAATCTTTAGTGATGGGTATCATGTATCTCTTCTCAGTAGTTGTTTGTTTCCTTTCTTCACCTCATTGTTTGGTTTTCTCTTGATCTAATAGGGGTTTAAGGGTAATTTTTTTAATGTTCAAGCTACACTTGCACAGAACTTATTAAACCCAAGGTTTTTTAAAAAAAATGTATTTAATATCAATGAAATTTAATAGACACATTCAGGTCATTCATAAATTGCTTCATAAAAATGCCTATGACATTCAGCAAAGTGCAAACTTACCTGGCGATCCTTCGATTCACCTCTCCGAGACTGGTATGTGCTCCCTTCTCTCCTGCACGCGGAGATCAGCGAACGCTTTAAAGGTATTCCAGTCTTACGAGACGACTCAAGTGGTCGCGAGGTGAGGCGAAGTACCTTTAAAGCGTTCGCTAATCTCCGTGTGTAGGAGAGAAGGGAGCGCGTACCAGTCTCAGCGAGGTGAATTGAAGGATCGCCAGGTAAGTTTGCACTTTGCTGAATTACTCCCTAAGGATCCAACAGGAAACAGGTAAAAGGAGAGAGATATACAGTAAAACATTGGAATATAATTACTAAAGTTATTTTAATATAATGACTGTAAATTAGAAAAGTGAATAATGTATGATCTTTTGTGTGAAAAGATGCTTGCATCTAAAAGTCTAAAATATCATAAATTTCCTTTAAATATGTAATTTCCATACTCTTTATAAAGACTATATCCTGTTGTTTACAGGGTATAATTTTAAAATAAATTTTCTTTTTATCTCTGTGCCTTTCTCCCCCGTTCCTCTTTATATGTGTTTAGCAAATAGGGCACTAAAAATGATGTCAGCAATGACAATTAGTTTGATAATGTTGCTTCATCAAATAAATAATCATCAATTGCCAGTTTGTACGGGGTTCGAAAACACAAATATCTGAGGAGGAAGCGCAAATAGTGCACTATAGTAGTGCTTTATCCTTGGATAATAATGTGATAGTATAAAGTACTATACTATCACATTATTATCCAAGGATAAAGCACTACTATAGTGCACTATTTGCACTTCCTCCTCAGATATTTGTGTTTTCGAACTTGGTACTAGGGGTGAACAGCGTGTACCCCTGAAGAGGAGCTGCAAAAGAAGATTTATGTTGAATTGATTGGGACTTTGATTTGTGGTGTGAACTTACTTAGACATTTTTTAAGCGCATCCCTTCTCACCAAACACAGTTTGGTCATTTGTACAGTTTGTACGGGGGATATTTATAAAGGTCTTCATTAATAATTATAGAACCAGTTTGACTTTCGACATGGCGATAAAACATTTTTAAATACGTGATTCTGGCATAATAATAAAAGCACCGTTTCTCCAGCGTTAAACGGTCAAAATACCTTTTCAACTTTTATACATTTTCCCCCTTAGTGTGGTTTTTTTTTGACTTTTCGATTATTTCAGTTTTAATGAAAACATCAATGTAAAATGTATTCCTCATGCCATTTTTGTATTAATTAAAGTGTTTAGGTGCCACCATCCTTCTTCCCCTGCTGAGTTAATGTCATGTATTATCCATAGATTTTACCCAAATTGAGTGGACCATTATGAAGTAAAGCATAACATTTTAAAATAAGCTCATTCACAAGAAACTACTCTTGTTTTACATTACTATAAATCACTCTAAAAAAAATTTAAAAAAATGACTTTAAGCTGACACTTAACAGCTGTAGCAAGGCATTCTACTGAGGAACCTTAGGCTTATTATAATTTACTGAATTTATACCAAATCTCTTTGGGATCAGTAGCTTGTATGATTGTATGGAAAAGTTGGTGACAATTCCACCTAAGAATGTATTCAACATTCTGGTTATATTTTTCTGTTTTCTTGTTTGAGCACGGGATGCTTTCTTAGCACAGTTCCTTCACCAATCAATATTTTTGCAACTAAAATGATTCGCAGAAGCCACTACAATAAAGTGGAGGACCCAGCTTTAAAAACAAATCGAAAAAAGCGATTGTGGGAGCTTGTGAGTGCATTTAAATTGAAAGTGTGATTTGTGTTAAATGCTAAAATAAATCAAATTCTGGTAGTTTTTTTTCCATATTCAACAAACCTCTACATCCCTCACCCTCGCAAAGACACGCAAATCCCTCTACATTCTAGAGAACAAGATTTTGCAAACTTCTTTAAAAGCAAAATTGATCATATCCATAATCAGATTGCTATTTCTCCTGACAACACAGAAATAATTCTACCTACATCACCCTCTGAGTTTCTGTGTTCTTTTCTTGCTACTACCCAGTCTGAAGTTTCTCAGCTCCTCTTTTCCTCAGCTGTCACGACATGCTTGCTCAACTCCATGCCTTCTTCTATACTTAAGTGCTGTGGTTCTGACCATGTACCAGCCCTAATGCACCTGTTCCACTCTTCCCTGTCTGCTGGAATGTTTCCTTCTTTATTTAAACAGGCCTGTATTAAACCTATCCTTAACAAAGCTACACTGAACTCTCCATGTCTCTCTAACTATCATCCTGCCTCTCTTGCCTTTAGCTTCTAAACCTCTAGAACATCTCTACTGCACCCACTAACTAACTATCTGTGTGTGCTACATCTCTCAAATCCTCTGCAGTCTGGTTTTCTGCCAGTGTGCTCTATGGAAACTGCTCCAAAGGCCACTTTTCTATTCCAATTCTCCTAGACCTATCTTCTGCATTTGGTACTGTTGATCAGTTTCTTCTTATCCAAGTTCTTCATATACTTGGTGTCCATAATCAAGTTTCACCTTCGCCTGCTTTCTACCTTTCTGATTGTTCCTTTTTGTCTCATATGCTAATGAAATCTCTTCTCCTGTCCCACTTAGGGTGAGAGTACCTCAAGGCTCTCTCCTTGGCCTCCTCTTGTTCTCTCTGTACATTCTTTCTTTGGATGAGGTTATAAACTCAGGTGGTCTTCAGTATCACTTGTATGCAGATGATACCCAAATTTACTTTTAGTTCCAGTAAGAAAAAACATCAGAGTATAGGGCATGGCAGGCCAGACAGGTGCTGGTAGTGGAGGATTCAATTCTTAAGACTAGGATCCTCTTACATGATGTTTCCTTCCTGGTGCTTGAATTTGACATATCATGGATATGATTGATAATTTTAATAGTAGGGGCTGGTGAGGACACAACAGTCATGGCAAAAATTACAAAGTAAGAGCTAGTCAAAGGTCCTCAAAATTATTTCAAGAATATAGGCCAGAAGCATAGAACAAATATATGAAAAGTAGTATTTGATGAAATACTACCTCTACCATGTGCCACATCAGAGTTAGCTGTAGATTAGGAAGTAAAAAAGTAGCTAAAGAACTGATGAAGGAGTGTGTGGTCTGCTTTTTGCAGAAGTGGCCTGACTTCTCTGTTGACTATTATATAAATATTGTATAAAAAGAGGATTGGAATTTATTATTGAAACTGGGGTGGAACAGAGGGAGATAGGACAAAGATAGGTTGCAAATTAAAAATAAATCCAAAAACTGCATGCTGGGTAGTGCTAGAAATCTGACAAATAAATTTGTTGAACTGGAAGTATTAATGTCTTAGGAAAAGTGGAGATTCCGTGGTAGAAATATGTAGAGGAAAAAACTATTAATAGGGTTTGATCTAAGCCACCAAATATAAAATAGTCAAAAGAAAATGTCTTATTAAAGAAAATAGATGATGCAGAAAACCACTTAACGTTTTCACATCTGGCACCCTTTGGTCTCAAAAAGAAATCAGTTTGTTTTTTTTTTAATAAAGATAATAATCGTTTTACACAACTGGTACAGGATCCAACAACAGAGAAGAAGGGGCACCACTAGAAAAAAAAACATGACAGAAAAACCAAGATGTAGGGTAGGGGGCACCTAGGTAATAGTTAACATGACATCATAAATGTCCACTTGTCTTTAAAGGGGTGACAAAAACACTGAATTTGAGGGAGCTGAAATTCAATTTAGAGATACCCTTGACCTCAGTGACTTTTTTAATAGTGGATAAATAAAAATTTAAAGAAGGCATAAAAAATAAGGCAGTGAAAATCACTACAGTATATAGGGGCAGTGCGGTGGCTCAGTGGTTAGCACTGCTGTCTTGCAGTGCTGGGTTCAATTCCGCCCTGGACTTCATCTGCTTGGAGTTTGTATGTTCTCCCCGTACGTGTGTGGGTTTCCTCCAGGGACTCCAGCTTCCACCTACAATCCAAAAACATACATCTGTGTGTCCGTCTATGTGTGTGTGTGACTAAAGCGAATGATGAATCTCTTTAAAAAGCTCTGTTTAATATAGTTGCACTATATAAAAAATAAATAAATACAAAAAAAAAATACTATAATGATCAAAATAAATGATATAATATTGAAACAGCAAAGCTGAAGACAGAAAAACATTGCTAAAGAGAGTAAAACAAGCCCTAAATGTTCTTCAATTATATTATTTGTAAAAAGGTTAAAACAAAAAGTGTTATACCTTTAAAAAGTCAAGAGGGGAAATGTGGAGATAGATGAAGGAAAAACAGACTTATTAAACATGTTTCTGACCTGTTTTCACAGTTACAGTATCATTTAAAAAGATTAAGATACACAGATCACTGGGTCAAGATGGTATACACCCCCAGAACCTAAGCAATTTAACTCTATAGACTATTGTTTTGTTTTTAATATTTAAAGACTATAATGACACCCTCTGTTTCATAGGAAGGGCATGTAGAAGATGCTATTTTGGAATATCATGGTTTAAACTAAGGTGTAACTCCATATCATCATTGTTTTATGAAGGATTAATTCTGTCAGTCTAATTTAATCAGTTTTTACTAGTTCAGTTCTATTCTGAACCATGGCGTGTTTGTTGCATGTCTTAGGCATCTGTCACACTAGCTGTTTTAATTAGGTTCATTATTGTTTATCCTGTGTGGATTATTTCACAGGAAACAGTGGAGACTATTCTTCCAGCTCAGCTGAAAAACAGCTAGTGTTATCTTGGCTTTATACCTTGTTTATTTTAAAGCGTTCAAGGCGTATCACATGAAAGGCTGGTACATTAAATGAAAATGTTTGGACTGGGGTAAAAATGTGTATAGGTAGATAGATTAGTGACTGGCTCATTGGTAAAAAAGAAAAAAAAGAGAGAGGGATTATTAATGGAACATATTAAATTTAGGTTACTGTTACTAGAGGGTACCACAGGGGTTAGTATTGGGCTCTGTTCTTTTCAATATATTAATTATTAAACTGGATAAGGGATTGCACTGTGAACAATATTTTTTTTATAGATAAGTTTAAAATGTATGATCTATTTCACACACACAAGGACAGTACTTTATTACAAATGGACCTGGATACTTTCTAGACTCGGCCAGAGAAGTGGCAAAAATGTTGAAGGTTTTAACACTGATAAATGTAAGGTTATGCATATGGGAAGCAGAAATGCACTGGGCAAAACAGACATGGAAAAGGATTTAGGAGTTCTAGTTGACAATAAACTTAACTGTACCAACCAGTGCCAAGCGGCAGCTGCCAAAGCAAATATGCTCATGGGGTGCATCAAAAGGGGCATTTGAATAATGAGAACATAATTCTATTTCTTTACAAACCACTTCTTGTCACACCGTACATGGAATATTGTGTACACCCGGGGGTTATTCTCTAAAGTCTGAATTGTAGCGTATAGGTGTGAATTCGCCAACTAAAGACAGTCACAATATACTGCTATTGTCGCAGTCGAGTATTTATAATGAGAATATTGTCGCAGTTGCGACTTTACTATGGAAAATTGTCGCAGTCGCAACTTTAAAAATAGTCGCGATTGCATCTTTACAGTGGGTAAATTGTCATGGTTGTGGATTTGCTATGGGAATCCGCTGTTTGAGAATTCGACAGTCCAATTCACACCTTAGTGAATGACCCCCCACCTTTAATTTTGCATAATTTTTAGTCACTTCTAATCTTATTCCTTTCAATCTTTTTACATCCTCTTTAAGCTCTTTCATACCCAAACGTAATCTTTCTCATTCTCAAATATAACCCCAGTCTGCCTACTTTTTTATTTTTTAACTTCCTCTTTGTTTCAGGCAACTTCCTGTTTGGTAGAGTCTTTTCCTCCTCCTTGCAAGCTGTCTGTAATAGAGAACAAAGTCAGGACATTTAACATATAATAAGACAGAAAATGTCTTTGCCACAATAATAATGTCCCTATCCCAAAGCACTAACAACTGTCTACCGATTGTTATGGCATGAGGGGACTGAGAGATCTCAATAAAGTTGAGAGCTCTGGAATAAAAACAGAAACAGAGAATGATATACAAGATAAAGGTCATCTGATATCCTGAACCTATAAAAATTGTCCCAAGTGGGATCCATCAATAATGCCTGTATTAGCATATCCCCCTTGTTAGGTCTGTATTCCCCTAGGAACTGTAGGGCAACCTTCATTGTTCCTGGCTTGTTTCATTGTTGATGTCTCATTTACAGTTTTTTTTATAGGTAGTTTTCTGCCTGAGATTATCATTTTCAGGTTGTTTTTTGTAAGTATGTTTAGACATTATGTGTCAGTGTAAACCTTTTAAAGTAAAGGGATGTAAAGTTCCCTTTATAACCCACCAATTATACGTCCATTCCAGATCTATAAGCGGAACAGTAGGTTGATATTTTTGTTGCAGACTTATGCTTTTAATGATATTTAATGCAATAAAGGAAAAAAAAAACCAAAGCAGCTGATAATATAAACAGCACATATTTAGAAATGTTATTTTGGATTGGGTTTGCATGGAGCCTGCCCGTTATTTAAAAGTAAAAAGAATAAGTCATTTTTTTATTTTGTTTTACAGTAATAGAATGTAATGTAACTGGGCTTCTAGAATTAATAATTGTGTATGCGCACATGGAGTTGGTTTATACTTCATTGGATTATGCGCATGAAGCCTGGATGGAGAACAGATACTCCCCCTGCAACATTTAACAAGTATGACAACCAGAAAGCCTGGTTGCCCACTGTCAGTAGATGTAGTAAAGAATGTGACTCTGCTCTGGAGAGGGCTGTTTTTCTTTCAGTCACACTTATGGGCACAGCTACTGTGACTAAATAGATTTACTGTGTATTTTTTTTTTTACATATATGTACCTAATTTTTGTAAGCGTAATCATTGCTATTGAAATAGCATGTATAAGGAGATCATATAATACTTGATAAAGTATTAATTTAGGTGCATGTTTTTAAAACATATATTGTGTAATGATGTGTACATCAAAAATCAATAATGTTGATTTATAGTACTTTAATACCACTCTGAGCAAAGTGTTTAAAGGAGAACTAAAGTATCCCTGGCAACAGGGGTGAGGGAGCCTGGGAAGTCTAAATTTAGGGGTTTATTTATCAAAGTCCAGATTGTCACATAGAGGTGTTAATTCCCACTTCTTCATATTCAAAACTCTGCGATGTGTGGTGCATTCGCCAGCTAACGATCGTCACTCACTACACAATATTTATTATTTTCTCTACCCCTTCTTAGTCAATAAGGGGTAGTGAATCGGGGTGTAGCCCCCGAAGTGGTGAGAATTCACTTCAACAGTCAAATTCAAACTTTGAAAAATAAGCCCCTAAATTTACAATATGGAGTAGGAAAGAGGGGACAATAGTCATCCATAGGTAAGTATATTTAGACTCACCAGGCTCTCCCACCCCTATTACCAGTGATACCTTAGTTCTCCTATTATAGTTCTATAGTACATTAGCATAATTAGAAACTATACAAATGACTAATATTTATTCCCATATGTTAGGTGTTTGGCCTTCTGAAGAGGTGATGGCCTACTACTGCCTGAAGCACAAAGACACATTCAGGTAAAGCTTAGTATCAATTATTTCAACACTTTCTGTGAGTTAAAAGTATGATTTTCTAGAGTAGTGCATGCTATAGAAATTTTTTTTACAAGTTTAAAAAGTTTTAGAAACTTTTTTCAGATATTTTCTGTTTTCTGCAGCCTAATATCATGTTGCCCCATGGAATCAACTCAATCTTGCTGTCAGCCTTAAACTAAATCTAATTGGACAACTCCCCTTAGGCCTGAAACATAACATAAGTTTCTTATTGTAGAGCTTCAATTCCTGTACTGTGGCCTATGTGTACCACTCTCAAATGGCAAAGGCAGCAATTATTTTATTTAGTGACATAAAAAGGAGGTGAAAAGTACATTTTTAACCGAATTTGCCTTTGATAATCACTACCAAATTAATTACAGATTGAGGGGGTTATTCACTAAAGTCTGAATTATTGCGTAGAGGTGCGAATTTGCCAGATAAAGACAGTCACAATAGGCTGCGACTGTCGCAGTCTTGTCTTTATAATGAGAATATTGTCGCATTCGCGACTTTATTATGGGAAAATTGTTGCAATGTTAGCTTTAAAAAAATTGCCACGACTTTCCAATGGGGAAATTGTAGCGGATTTGCTATGGGAATCCGCTGCTTGAGAATTTGACAGCTTAGTGAATAACCCTCACAGATAGATAAATATTAAAATAAATGATGATGAACAGTTCCCCTTAAAAATTACTCTCATTGAAGCCACCTCTATAAGGGCTTGTCTTGTCTGCCTGATACTGATGTGATATTTAGCAATGCTGCAGATGCATTACTGCCATTTCTACATCAATGACACAGACCATACGTGAAAAGGTGACAACATGTTGTCTCTTGACATAGGATTTTTAGCAGCCCTGCGGGTCGTAATATTGCTCTGCAAGCTGAAAGACAGACACCAAAGTTCTTTGATTTCCACTTAAGGCTTTGCATTCCACTTTGATTTTTTTGGGAAACAGAAGTCAAGCTTCAGTCAATCAATGTGCTTTGTGAAGGTCAGACAGAGTAACATCCTCCAAACAGTCTTCTTGCCACTAAAACTATTCAGAATTAGGAAATAGACAATTACTTATTATTTTACTGTGAAGGCCCATGTCTTTTGTATCATTGCACTCTGGGTTTTTTCCCCCCTATTTTAATATCTGATAATGATAGAATTTAAAAGACCACAGGTGCTTGAGACCTGGCACATTACTACCACTGACAGCGATAGCACTAGTCATGATTGTGTTGTTATATTCCAGGTGAACCACCAAGTCAAAATGATCTAGTTATTCTGTAAATGAAAAATGAGACATTCTTTTCCAAAACACATACATGGAATGTAGCAGAAGTATAATCAGTTGCACATTCTATGGTTTGCAGGAAGAGCAACTGGGCTGACAATGCTTTCCTTTGCACACAGTAATCTTTCGTTACTCTAGCTAGTTTAGTTGTATCCAAAAGCGTCATTGTTAAGAGGGGAAAAAGGGAGCCTTCTAGGATTTTTTATTTCAGCTCAGCAGAGGTAATGTGGCAGAAAACACTAATGAGGGAACCCCCCGCTGATCTTCCTGCTTTGTGACTTTTCTTTTTTATAATTATTTTTAAAACGCAAAAACGACATGCAGCCGCTTGGTCGTGTCCCTACAACTTCCTCCTAACTTCATTTTTTTTTTCTCCTGCCGCAGATGGCAATTTATTCTTGTAACATATATGTGTCTGCCCATTTTCTTCTCATTTGTATGGTTTCCTACGTTTCCTTTCTCTTTTTCAGGGACCTTGCTGTGTGTGAGCTAGGGGGTGGCATGACATGCTTGGCTGGGCTCATGGTAGGTCTTTTCTCAATTCCAATCCCATTCATAGAGAAGAACAAAAGGGAAAATGTTCCAGTGCCTCCAACTGCTGGGTCAGAGGACTGTCAACAGCATCAGCTGCGGTCAAGCTGCAGTCTTGAGAGACCTTCTTGGCTGTCTTGCTTTCGTATCATATTGATTTTTATGGTTGCCTCGGAGAGCAGAAACATTTTCCTTGAGTGTAGTCAATATCTCTTGTTGTGACATTCCAGTCTACAGTATGTTGCGTCTTGCCATAGTTGAAACATTTTTTTTTTTCCTACCCCCGATTATAGTGCCATTTGCTAAAATACAGGAAAAGCCTGGCGAATCACAGTTGGAGCACTATGATATAGCTGCAAATGTTTTGCCTGCATTATTACACCAACAAACATGATCCAGGGCTCTCAGTAATTAGATTCTTTTGAATTAGATTGGCTATTCAGGAACGTCGGCCACCATTCTCTAGTTTGTGAGTCATGTATTCAGAAGATATTATGTGCCTGCACGCTGCATTAGACAAGTTTTTATGTCTCTGCAAATAAAAGGCATATTGTTACACTGATTGGCATTTGACAAACCTGTCGTGTTTATACAATGTGTCGAGGTTACAGTCCAATGTGTGAGCATGTCAGACTTACAAAAAAATTACCCTTACAAAGCCATCTGCCTGCAATGCAAAGTTATATGAAGGGCATCAGGCAGTCAGACAGAAGCAAGCTGAAAGGCAGAGTGACAGCCTCGTATGATGGTTCTACTAGATAAACAGAGAACCGCAAATGAAAGCCTCTCAGAATAACATCATCCGCTGTCACAATGCAATTACCGAGGAGACTGATAGCAAGATAGAGACTCCCGCAAATGGAATGATAAAAGTATTGACTGATTTGATTGAATGATTAAAATAATGCAGACATAAAATGAAAAAGAGATTGGAGATTGTTACAGAGGAATGGGTGAGGATTGCATGATCCTGAAGGCTTGTCACTTCTATCTACACTTCCACACAAACACGCAAGATTTTCATTTTATTCTCTGCTCTTTCTGCAGGTTGCAATTTCTGCAGATGTCAAAGAAGTTCTGTTAACAGATGGAAATGAAAAGGCTATCAAAAGTATCCTTACTGAGTAACAAAACAGGTTGGGTTCACTTCTACGTCTTAGTCAAGCAGCACCAGTGCTATATGAGCATAATATATATCAAGTCACTGTCCGATATGGTAGGAATATAGATGTAGGGAAAGCAGGGCATTTTAACAGGAAGTAAGGTTGGAACAGGTATAAACTAAGATGTTCAGTCTTCTGGACAGTCAGTTCCTCTAAAAGAAGAATTCCCAGAATCCCGCAGAAGACTGACAGGGATGCAGGCATTACATTTCAGAAGTAGAGTGCAAGCTGTTTTTCCCCTGAAAGAAAATTAATAAAACAAAACAATCAATGCTTTTTTTTTTTTTTTCTCCTTTTTTTTTTCCCCTTCTTCGAATAACTCAAGGACAAACACAATATATAAATATTTGTGCCGTATTTGTTAATCAGCCTATCATTTCTCTTGGAGAAAAAAAAAAAAAAAGAAACTGTTTGAGCCCTAATGTTAACAAGCAATGGCTGTGTCCAAAATAACAAGGCACAAACAAAATGTGTTTTTACCAATTTAGGAAACAGCATAGAGCATGTTTCCAGTGATGAATGCTATCCTGCAGGAACCTACAAATGAATGTAATGAAATGGACCGCCAATAAATTTATTTCCTTTAGAAAAAAAAAAAAGATTGAAAGTACGGTTCTATCTGATTGAAATCAAATCTATCCAATTGTACTTTTCTTTGCTAATTTATGCTATTAGACGTATTATGCTTGGGAGCAAGACAATTTTGCCATGACACCACTTAGCTGCGTGCATAGACTGCAAGAAAATTGAACTATACAGTGGCAGGAGTAATTTGCAGCTGGCATGGAATAGTAAAACTGGCACGGGATCTGATTTCTACAGTGAAGCTGCTGGATATTAAGAGAGGAAATGGAAGATTGTCTATTTGCATTTCTTCCCTCGATTCATTTATCTTGAATTGAAAAAAAATGAAATTGTTATTCCACTGCAATTACTGCTTCTAATCGCTTCCTTATAGATTCAGTGCAAGTTATGGTGTCTGAAAGGTTGATGTTAGAAAACTGTATGGGGATGGGCAGGTATGTTAACTGCTTCAAAATGCAGATGATTTGGGCTAAAATAAAATCAACCCCTGGTTTTATATAAAAGGCAAGATGTCCTGGTGCAGTTTCCTTCCTGCAGTTACTGTGACTACATGGTGATTGGAGAGGAGAGTGTTTCTGCCAATCGGCAAGGTGCCAGAGACGTGAAGGAAGGAAAGCAAACACTCTGAATAAAGAATGGTAATCAAATTAAAAAAAAAATAAAAATCAAATGGTAGGAATGGTGCACAAGGTGATGACTTCCCATGCACTTACATCTCCAACCATTCAACTATATGGGCATAGGCATCGAGGCAAAAAAATATGTCCAAAGGCAATATTTAGCAGTAGAACACCAGCTGCTGTTTCTTTAAGCTTTTGTACACATTAGTGAATGGAGACATAATGCACGGAGTTTTAGTGCTATATGTAGTCGTGCTACCAAATGCCACTTGTGCCACTAGCCTCAGAGGAAACTGGAGTGAGAGAGATTAAAAGTGGAAGAGATGGAGAATTACAGTTAGAGCGGATGGACTTAAAGAGAAGATGAGTAAGGGCTTAAGAAAAGCAGCGATAGAGATGTAACGGGCATATGAGACAAAAGAGAGACAAGCTGTATTTAAGGCTGGGGCCACACTGCCGATTGTGGACACTGTATTTTTATTGTTTGTAAGCAAAAAAAAAAGAAAAAAGGGGTTTTCCTCATTTTTATGGCCTTTAACACTTAAAGCACCGTGAGCTTGTAACATATTGGGAGAATACATTTGTTGTAAATTTACCTTGCTGTCTAGTGTTCCTTACACCTTTCTTTTCCCTTTCTGTGGCCCCCTTACCTAGAATGGTGATCATCAGCTTGTGGCACATTGGCCATACCAGAGCATGTAGTATTCCTGCGAATTCAGTGACTAAAGTCAAGGCACAAAGAAGTGAGAAGAAGTAAGAATTAAAAGGGGATGAAATTAGCAAGGGTGATAGATAGATAGATAGATAGATAGATAGATAGATAGATATATAGATAGATAGATAGATAGATACAGATAGATAGATAGATAGATACAGATAGATAGATAGATAGATAGATAGATAGATAGATAGATAGATATAGATAGATACAGATGGATAGATACAGATAGATACATAGATAGATAGATAGACATAGATAGATACAGATAGATAGATACAGATGGATAGATAGATAGATACAGATAGATAGAT